>OX381706.1:2808219-3065637 GCA_947462335.1 Harmothoe impar
TCTACCCCTTAAAGGAGGGACAAATAAATTTCGACCTCTCTTGAGGGGGGGGACCAAAAATATTGCACTTCTTTTTTAGCAAAAAAGCTAGCGCATTACTATAGCTCAGAGGGACCCACCACGCTCAATGTCAACTTGCCTCCCTTAGGGGGGACCAAAAATAATTCACCAAGCCCCCCCCCTATTGTTAAGAAATGACCACTCCCTAACCAGCACTGCATTCATGCATCATGACAACACAAAAGTATTTTGCATGCAATAATGAACTTACCACTCATTCCATTTCTACTGCACCCAAGTCTCAGAGATTTGAAAATGGAATCCAAGTCCTGTATTTTCCTCTAAAATTGCTTATCGCTAACAGAATTACGTAAAACCTGTTACCCAGCCCCAGTAGTCCTGTGGTCAGCGAGTGCTGATGGAGTTTTATGGAGGATCTACGTGTTTGAAGATGTAATTCGTGCTCTTTTAGCAAGGTACTGTTTTAGCAAGGCTCTGGCTCCATTCAATCTTTTAATACAAAACTGATTTTGCACCTCCAATATTAATTTTGGCACATAGTGAATGTTTATCTTGGGAGGAGACAGTAGTTGGAAGGGGTGTCTGTGTTTGCCCAACCCTTCATGAACTACATGCTGTTTAATTAATCGACCATATACCAGTCGTCATTATTTACTGGGCAACACAGCACCTGCGAGTAACTCGCTGGTATTGCAATAAGCAATCATGCTAACAAACTTCTGAAGCTGAGATGCATCAGTCCCGAAGAGTCGGCATGATACAAGAATCCATACACAAGACATTGCAAGCATATTGAAGCAGTATTACCCATGAAGAGTTAAATATCTTCTACATCTGTCCAATCCAATCATTGAAATTTCTTTTTCCTAAAACACAACAAATGATTCCAAGATGGCCGCCATTTGGCAATAGGACACGTCTGCCACATTTTCCCCACTGCCAGTCAGCACTGCCCTTTATGATGTCCTCAGGTATAATAAAGATTCCCCCTGGATCTGGTTCAGTCGTCTTAAAGGGACTTGCTACTTGTCGCAGGATTACTGATGTTCTATCGACTTTTCCATAAAACTCAGGATTATGTTAGTTTGACGTATTATCTAATAGAAAATCAAAAGAAATTGCTATGTTGCGGTACTAACTTTCATGATAAAATGAAGCGAATGGCGACTGGCAGCGGTTGACTCGAGAGTGAAGGGGTGCGGAAATCCACCATCATCGGCGTTTATGTTAAAGCTATGTGACCAAGAAGTGGTTAAATAGATACATGAACGCATAATCTCACCGAGGATCGTCTTTTTGATTTATGGGAGAATCGATGGACACTCCAGCAGAAGGAATAAGAACTCGACATCAGCGTAAAAACGCTTCAGTGGGCGATAATACAGAGGTTGCTAAGGTAAACAATATGGCCGACGGCGAAATGAAACGATTCATGCAAGAGATACGAGAGGGCAATGTAGAAATTCTAGCCCGGGTTGGCTCGATTGATACTACTATAGCAAACCTAAATGTAAAAGTGGATTCAACCGAGTCTAAGCTTGAACAATATATTGGTGATAATGACAGCGAGATCCATGAAATTAAAGCTGCTAGACTGGACTACGTCGAGTTGGCGAGGGACACGGCTGTGGTTCAACGTAAACAATTAGAACTTGACAACGCCAGACTCTCCTATAGGGTGGATAGGCTAGCAGAGAGGGTACGACACAACGATGAACTCTTGAAAAGGCAAAATATCATAATTGAGGGGGTCCCCGAGAAGGCTGGTGATACCCCCAAGAAAATTATAGTGGATCTACTAACGGACATTGGGGCAATCACTGGTACCGAAAGGGTCAACCTGGACGCTGCCTACCGTATTGGTAAGCTTAAGCCTAATCAAAAAAATCCACGCAACATAATGGTGAGATTTAAGGATATAGAGCATAAAATGCGCCTTTTCCAGGAAATAAAAAAGATGAAACACATTAAAAGGTGGGAAGATGTCTACGTGTCAGATGACTTGTCAATAGAACAGCAGGCGGAACGAAAAGACCTGAGATGTCTAGCGGCTGTGGCGAAGCAAAAAGGATATCCTGGTGCAAAGGTCAAAGGTGGGAAACTTGAGGTGGGGGAAAACACGCTGACGTACAGGGATCTGTACCTTCTGCCTCCTGGTATTGATATGGAGGCTGCAAAACTGGTGGACATACCCCTAGGAGTGTGCTTTCAGTCCCACCACGCCTACCTGTCTAACATGTTCAAGTGCCAGATCACATACAATGGGTTAGAGTGGTCTAGTACAGAACAACTATTCTGGTACCGTATAGCAGTCTACAATGATGATGAGCAAATGGCGAACGAGATAATGATGTGTGAAGACGGGTATGCAGCGAAAAGATTATCTTACAAGATCAAGATATCCAAGCAAGACACCGCAACAAAGAAATTCGAAATTATGGCTGAAGTAGTCGAACTGAAATTTGAGCAAAATGGCGATTTGGGAGAACGCCTGAAGGCCATCAAGGGGGAGATTTACGAATGTACCCTAGAAAAAGCCTGGGGGTGCGGGTTCACGATTGCTCAAGCTCACCTGATTACCAAGGACAATATAAAGGAGAACAAAATGGGGAAAATCCTTATGAGCCTCAGAGACAAGCTGATTAATGATGTACCGTAATCCTCATTATTATAATGTCATACTTAATCTCAGAGTGTGGCCTTTGTATATTACATTCTAACATGAAACATAATGTATGTCTCCATCCGCAGGTAACATTTCATGTGTAGACCCTTGTATGGTCTGATGTCGAATTATACATACCGTAATGTGACTTGATTTCAAATTGTCAAAGATTAAGAGTTGAAGCTGATCAATGGTTTGGTAATGTAACGCCAGATGGCGCCACTAAGGTGCGGGCGGACTGATAGCGATGTTCTATTAAATCTTACCGGTAGTGGTGGCATTATAGTATTCTTGTATAGAGATACCCAGAGTGTGTTCATACTGGATAGATTGAATCATGTTTCAATTGTAACAACGGATATTATACACATACTGTTCTATAGATGTATTGACTACCGGTAACCTGAATTTGTATCAAGATTTCAAATGGTATATAGGAGTTCCATACTTTTCGAACAGATTAAATGTGTTCTAGTATAAACAACTTAAAAAAATAAATAGTTTAACTTGTAATTAGGAAATATATTTAATTTAACAAATTCTAAATTCAAAAAAGGGCACAAAGCCAAGGAGTAAAGTAACATAATATAAGTATTTGGGAGGGGGGACGTATCACTTTTCTTAAAGGTTGATCACTCTAGACTTATCCTCATGACAGGGAGAAATCTCTATGCAGGTGGCACGAGTTGCCCTAACCTGCAAACCTTGTTATATATGTATTTTGATATGATTGATATGATGTCATTGGGTACCCTTGTTTATCATGGTGGGTAGACATATTGTTAGAGGTAGTAAACAAGATTTTTCATTGGCTCATATTAATATTAGAAGCTTAAAAGCGAAAATTGAAACTTTACGAGTACATATGCTTGATAAAAAGGACGCTATACTGGGGATCTCAGAAAGCTGGCTTCATGAGGGTGTAGTAAATAGCATGGTGGACATTGATGGCTACAGGCTTGAGAGGCTAGACCGTTCTTGGGGGGACAATAAGAAATGTGGTGGCGTAGCTATTTATATAAGAGATGAATTATCTTATTCAACCACCAATTATAAACATTTAAATGTAAGTAGTAATAATATTGAAATTCAATGGGTGGAAATTATTAGAAATGGGAAAAAAAATATTGTAGTAGCCAATGTTTATCGTCCTCCTGATGGAGATAAAGCCAGCTTTATTGAAGAATTTAATGCCCAGGTTGGTAAAGCGCACCTAAGACGCAAAGATCTGATGATTATGGGTGACTTTAACCTAGATTACCTGAATGTTAATAAAGTATCGACAAGATTAATGAAAATATGTATTAGTATTCTAGGCCTCAAACAGATTATAAATAAGCCGACTAGATCTAATGAGGTCACGGCTACATGTCTTGATTGGGTCATTACAAATACGTCCAAATTGTATGAAGGCTTTACGAGGAAGTGGAATTTAAGTGACCATTTAATGGTGGGAATCATACTTATTGACCATTATTTCATTAATGAAAAAATATCGTTTGAAGGTAGATCTTATAGGAAGTATAACCCTGAGCTCTTTAAGGCATGTATCAAGAACGCTGACTGGGGCCCCATTGATGATTGTGAGGAGGTCAACGCCAGATGGCAGTTTATTCTTGGTATGTTTACAAATGAACTAGATAAAATGTGTCCTGTACGTACTTTTAAGGTTAGAAAAGATAGAGCTCCATGGATAACTGATCACATTCTTGAACTTATCAATGATAAGGATAAGGCTCTGAAAAAGGCTATCTCCTCTAAAAATCCGCTGCACTGGCAAGAATCTTGTCGACTGAGGAACTCTGTAAATAAATTTATTAAGAAAGCTAAGGCTAAATTTATTAGAGATAGTTTGGAGGAATACCAACAGGACAGTAAGAAATTCTGGAGGACTATAAATGGTCTGGTTAAAGGTGATAGAGGTAGTACACATTTCAAATTGAAAGATACGGTACGGAATATAATGATTGATGATGATGACACATCGAACTTTATAAATGATTTCTTTTTGAACATAGGTCCAAATTTAGCAGCTAATTATAATGAGCCATGGACATTCGAGGGGAGAGTGCCTGATTCTAGCATTGAGTATATTGAGACTAATGTGATTGAAGTTGAAAAATTCATCAAGGAGATTGATACTTCAAAAGCATCATGTATTGATGGCATATCCTCATCATCTCTTAAAGATGCTATGTTAGCTGTACCGGACAGAATTACTTCATTGTTCAATGAGTCTATTGAGTCTGGAAAGGTACCGGACGCATGGAAAATTGGTAATATTGTACCCCTCCAGAAGGATGGAGATAGAAGTGATGTGTCTAATCTGAGGCCAGTGACGTTACTTCCCATAATTGGAAAATTATTAGAGAAAATTATTAACGATAGATTAATGAATTATTTGGAAAGTAATGATATTCTGGAAAAAAGACAGGGAGGTTTCAGAGCTGGACACTCGACGATAGATACAGTTGCTTACTTTGTAGATGAAATTTATAAGGGCATTAATTGTAGAGAATATACACTGGCTACCTTTGTGGACCTGAAGAAGGCTTTCGACACCGTAAATCATTTTATATTATTGGAAAAATTGTCGAAATTAGGTGTCGGAGGTCTTCTTCATGGTTGGATTTCCAACTATTTAAAGGACAGAAAACAGTGTACTACAGCTAATGGTAAGAGGTCTAGGGAGGGTAATATGGTATGTGGAGTCCCACAGGGGTCCATTTTGGGACCTACCCTTTTTTTGGTGTATATAAACGATTTGAGTAATATTGTAAAAAATTGTAGTTTATACTTATACGCCGACGATACGGTAGTATCAAAGACAGGGCCTGACCTGAATACCCTTACAAGTGATATGGAGGAGGATTTGGTGACTTTAGAAGCATGGTTTATAAAGAATAAATTAACTTTAAATGCTAAAAAAACAAATTATGTAATATTTGGACTTAGAAGTAAATTAAAGGAGATTCACCACCATTCCCTTCGATTTGGTAGGACTGTCATTGATAGGGTACAAAGTGTCAAGTATCTGGGTATAATCCTAGACCCTGTGCTAAACTTTAATATGTATGCAGAATGTGCGTATAAGAAAGTTATTTTCAAGGTTTATCAGCTTGCTTTCTTGAAAGAAAACATGACGTCACTCATTCGCATAAAAATGTATAAAACAATGATTCTACCCCATTTGGACTATGGAGATATTTTTTATGCAATTGCTGGTAAATATATACTAGATAAGCTACAGGTAGCACAGAACAAAACATTAAGGATGTGCCTAGGGGTTGATGCAAGATACCCGACTATCCTTGTACACCAGGAGGCTGAAATATCTTCTCTATCAGCCCGACGACAAATGCATATGGTGAATTTTATGTATAAACAAAGGAGCAATATTGATATTGTAAATAGGAGGGAAATATTTACAAGAGCACATGACGCTATATTGTTTCTAACTATAAAGCCAAGAAACGAGACTGCCAGAAAAAGTCCTATATACAGAGGGGCATTGTTATGGAATGCTCTAGGTGTAGGCACTCGTAATATTGAGTCTTATGAAGAATTCAAACTGGACAGGAAAAGGTGGCTGGGGAGTACTAATTATATGTAATAAGGGTATTAATAGTCACGGTTTGAAACAGTGTAATATACCTAAGTTATATTCATAATTAATAACTACCGGTATGTATTGATAATCAGTGTATTGTATTAATAAGCGGTAATAATGAATCTATGTGAAAACTTTATAATGCATTCAGAACAAAGCTGTGAACAGGGAGTTACCCATTCCTGACATCAACCTCAATCATAGTTAAAAAATGTGTATTCGAGTTAAATACATGAGGATTTGTGATTCGTAGTGGAAATATAATATATTTTGATATATTTTTATTATAAAATATTAATGTTGAATTAATCTTAAAATGAAAACCAACTACTTCATTGTTAAATACCTGTGATTTTCATACCATTAACATTCATATGAAATATTGTTATACTCTATAATAGATCAGCTATGTGTTGTTCAAGTATTTGCTGGTGATATATATTTTCGAGCTGTATAAGTTCTTTATGTTGCCAGGGTAAATAAACGGGAACGATGTATTTACATCTTCTCATACCAAAAAAAATTAACCCTGACAGGATGATAACAGGCCTGAACATGATATTAACCCTGACAGGGTGATAACAGGCCTAAACATGATATTAACCCTGCCAGGATGATAACAGGCCTAAACATGATATTAACCCTGACAGGATGATAACAGGCCTAAACATGATACTAACCCTGACAGGATGATAACAGGCCTAAACATGATACTAACCCTGACAGGATGATAACAGGCCTAAACATGATATTAACCCTGACAGGATGATAACAGGCCTAAACATGATACTAACCCTGACAGGATGATAACAGGCCTAAACATGATATTAACCCTGACAGCGTGATAACAGGCCTAAACATGATACTAACCCTGACAGGATGATAACAGGCCTAAACATGATATTAACCCTGACAGGATGATAACAGGCCTAAACATGATATTAACCCTGACAGGATGATAACAGGCCTAAACATGCTATTAACCCTGACAGGATGATAACAGGCCTAAACATGATATTAACCCTGACAGGATGATAACAGGCCTAAACATGATATCAACCCTGACAGGATGATAACAGGCCTAAACATGATATTAACCCTGACAGGATGATAACAGGCCTAAACATGATACTAACCCTGACAGGATGATAACAGGCCTAAACATGATACTAACCCTGACAGGATGATAACAGGCCTAAACATGATATTAACCCTGACAGGATGATAACAGGCCTAAACATGATACTAACCCTGACAGGATGATAACAGGCCTAAACATGATACTAACCCTGACAGGATGATAACAGGCCTAAACATGCTATTAACCCTGACAGGATGATAACAGGCCTAAACATGATATTAACCCTGACAGGATGATGCCTTAACGCAGCATAATCACTAAACGTCTACCAGTCACATTTCAATACGATGTGGTAAAGCGTGCATAGTGAGGATGGTGCTTTAATGTTAGTACATCCGATGTGTGGGACCAAAAAATAGATGTTCCTCAAATTAAGCCAGAATCTTCACAAATCATATATTTGACTTCCTATCTGTTCCATTCCCTTTAATTACCCCCCACTAGAAGAGCCCATGGTTGGGGGAAACTAGATCCCTTCGTGACTTATTGACACCCATTGATGGCATTTGATTGAGCACAATTCTCTAAATATTATACTTTTACAGTGTTTGGAATACATGCAAGTAAGATTTAGAATTTGAAGAAAAATCGGATATACCCACTTTAATGTTATATTCATTTGTCGTCATGAACACATGTGCTAGAATTAGAAAGTACATCCATGGTGTTCCATCATGGTGTTCCATCATGACAATAAAGGACACATTGCATTAAGCACTCTGCTGCATTAAAGGGTTAAGTGTCCATCTGTGTTGTTATCACGATAATTGATAACATTATACATTAAAGCTGGGTCGTCAGGGAATACGGTCAGCATTTTCCAGACATAGACTAAAATAACAGTTCCACCAGAGGGCAGCAGTGTTTGGACAGAGGACCATGAGCATTGTCCAGCTACAACATATTCAACCTATCTTGTGAGTGTAAGAGCTGAGCTTCCGGCCTTTAAGAGCCCTCTTGTGAGTCAAAACTAAACTATATCCAAAAGTGCTTTTGGCCCCACTTCAACCATGACGGTCAAGCTTTAAGTCTAGTAGGGCTATTTGCTTCATTACCGGATACGTTGTCATGAATGGGTGATAATTTGGTACAGTGGGACAAACTCAAACTCCATTACCAGCTGGAGAAGGCTGTTAACTCTTAAAGTACGGCATTATGCCTTAATGCATCATGTCTTGATCATCATGATGCATGAAAGTGAGTAACTTACCAGTGCTATATTTAAGCATCATACCGACAACACAAGGTTGAGACACACTTGAAGGGTAGACATGATGCACCAATGCAGCACCAGCGAGTTACTCACCAGGGCTGCATCGGTGCATTGACACAACAAATGTCATCTTTAAGCGGCATGCCGTCCTTAAATAGTTAACTGTGATCGCTATGATGCTTGAATGCAGCACTGGCGAGTAACTCGTCAGTGCTGCATTCAGGCATCATGCCAATCATACAGGGTTGATACGAGACACTCCCAAAGGGTCGACATGATGCACTGATGCAGCCCCGGCGAGTTACTTGCTGGGGTTGCATTAGTGGATCATTATGATAAATGTCACCTTTTAGCGACATGTCGTCCTTAATGGGTTAGAAGGAGACCACACCCTAAGGTAAATACTGGTGGTGGTATGGGGGGGGGGGGCTGGTATGGGGGGTTATGGGGGGTATCGGGGGGGTGGCAGGAAGATAACGGTGTCTGGCCTGCTAGTGGTTTGTGTGTCATTATATGCGGAATGGTGGCAATAATGAATGGTGGCTATAGTAAACTAGCCCTTGTGAATATCTCTGGTCGTCGATGACCAAATGCTGGAGTCATTATAATTGAACACACAAGGGGAGATAGGGATGCATGGGGGCATGCAGGAGTGATACCAATAAGTGGCTCATTCCTCGTCACTCGTTGATGCTAGGTACCAACTGTGAAACTACAGCCCCCACCCCCCTATTTGGTCATTTGACAGCCCCTTGAAATGCATAGCCTGTTATTTTTACAGCCCCCTATTTTCTAAGAAGTCATATGACAGCCCACTGTTAAGAGGCATCTTCCATTTAACATGATGTTATTTTGGAATTATATAGATTACTCAAGCATATATGAAATGTAAGGGTTCAATTGTGACAGTACTTTACAGTTTTTGACATCCCCTCATTTATTTAACTTTTATGTAATTGACAGCCCCCCTTTTTCTTGCTTTGGCGCATGCACAGTGACAGCTCTTTGGGGTCGTACACCCATTGCTATACTGAGGCCAATTTATAAATAAAGGATTGTTTCAGGTAACATGGGATGTCAAAACTCTAGGTCGGGTTTTCTTCTCTTTTTTTTAAACTTTTTTTTTACATACCCTAAAATTGACCCAAAAGAGTGTGAAAATGGGAAGATTTTTTCAAAACTTTTTTAAACATAAAATTGACCCCAAAAAAGTGTAAGAATATAAAAAAGAAATCTTCAAAATTGCATAGTTAACGTAGGGTCGGCCCTGTTAACATAGGGTCGGTTGGGTGACCTGAAACAAACCTTTTTTCTTGGCCTGAGTACTCCCCTCCCCCTGCCAGAGCCGTGCCCCCATGCCGCCCACAGGGTTTAGTTCCCCCCCTCCCCGCGCGGGGGCGTGCCAGGCGTCACTGCCTCTTACACTTCGCGGGGGGTCAGTCCCCTGGAGGAATTATGGCAACATGCAACGCTATTTTTGTTACATTTTAAAGCTGAAGGACATCAACTGTATATTCTACACCCAGGCTGTTCAGCAAACACTCCCCAAATGTAGGCCACAGCCTATTGCTACTTGATTATAGGTCTGGGTGTGTCATTATCCCTATACAGAGGCTCACCGGGCCCACTATGAAGGTCCATAAGGGTGCAGTGACTGGGTTTGTGGTGAAAATTTCAAGACAGGCTGCAAGGGTGTGAAGCTATCCTGGGTCCAACGGTCAGGGGGCTGTATATAACTGAGGCATATTGAGAGGGTCGGGTGATACAGCGCTTTGGGAGGCAGTACGACATATCGGTGTGGGCGTATCTTTTACGTCCTTGGGCCAAAAAAAAAAAAGGTGTGTTTCAGGTTACCCGACCCTACCTAGCAAAACAGGGCCGACCCTAGAAATTTTTATGCAATTTTGAAAAAGAAATTATATTTTGGGTCATTTTGGGGCTATTTAAGGGTCGATCGGATAGTTCATGAGTCGAGGCGGTCGTTGGCGAGTCGGCATTGTAGTTCGTGAGTCGATTTCTGGGTACTTTTCAGGCTAAAGTGAAAAATTTAAAAATTTAAAAAAAAAGAAGAAATCCGACCTACCTACCCTAGATTTTCAGACCATGTAACCTGAAACACACCTTTTTTTTTGGCCTTGGTACGGGCCAATACAGTGAAAGCTGGGATCTAAAAGTGGGGGGGGGGTCTCCATGGCCTCTGTCGATTTGAAAAATCTACATGTCGCCCTTGGGCGATCGATTGGAATCGATTTTAAGAAATAGCCATGTCCATATCATTATCTTTTTATACCTCATGTGACAAGTCACTAAACCTAAAATATGCATGTCGTCCATTTGAATTTAATGGTCCACGCTTAGTAGGATAAGACAATTTTCTCTGGGGGTAAACCCTGTTTTAAAAAAACACAGTATTTTAGTTATACATACATTTTATAACAAATTTCAAATCAGAATTGATTCTTGTAAGAAATAAGTGAATGAGTATAGCTGCACCCAGAGCTGTATGGGATGCTGGAGGTGGTATTAAAGGTGAGAGGACATCTCCCTATACCAGACTGGGTGAGGCCTGATACTCCTCCCCCCCCCCCCCCCCCCACCTCCCTCCCAGTAAACACACTTACGTTATTTAACGTTGAAAGAACGTTATTCACTAGGTTGGAAAAACGTAATTTCACTACGTAAAATAACGTTCCAATGTAAGGGTTTATTTAGGTTATTTCACCTAAATGAACATATATAAACGTTCTAGGAACGTTCTAGGAACGTTCCTGAAGGTTTATTTAGGTAAATTACGTAAAATAACCTAACTTATAATTAAAAACCCACAGGGCCCCGTGGGGCTGAATTTTTAGAAAAAAATATGCATAATGTTTTATTCAAAATTAAAAAAAAACTGGTTCTATTACAGATTTTCCCCACGGGTACTTACTGAGACTTGAACTTGGTTCCTTCACATTAGGAGACGGCTACTCTACTGAATGAGCTAGGGAGGCAGGTGTAGAATGGGGGTGGATAGCGACAACATATGCACATAGCTCTTTACATAGCCTATGTATTCAGCAGTCATACATCTGAGCTTATACCCAGCTAACAAAAAAACGTTTTCCTAACATTTGGAAAACGTTAAAACGTTGACACAAAAAACGTTTGCAAAAAAAAACACGTTTATAAAGGAGCAAAAGGTTTGTTTACATACTTATAGACCTTGTCATCCTTTTCATTGTTATAGAGGGGGCGGTTGGTTAGGGGGTTCAATGGTAAAAGAGTTCAATGCATGCCTATATGATACATTTCTTTTTTTAAATATGCACTTATATTCAAAATGCCACCACCTGGATTCGAACCTACACCAGTGTTACACTATAGCATTTGAAGTCAGACATGCTAACGATGAGGCCACAGAGCCAATATACCTCTTCAACAGGTGACAGCTAACCAGGAGTTGGGACCTTTAGCAAACCCGACGTAGCTCATCTAACGCAGACGTATCCTATACTTTCAGCCCTGCTACGTCTGCTTTTTATGAGCTTTCACATGGTTGCTAAAGGTCCATTGTGAAAGGTATACTTGCGGTTGTTGTTGTTGTGTTTTTTTTGTTTTTTTTGGGGGGGGGGGGGATTTTTCTACCATTTAGCACCAATGTGATGCAGCATGGGTGCTACAACCGGCCGGCTTATCAAGGTGAATTATAATGCAATATAAACACTGTATGCCCAAAATTAATGACCAATATCGAAAGCATGAATAACTGACTTATCAGTGACACAAGGGACCCCGGCAAGGGACCTTTAGCAAAACCTGACGTAGCTCATTAAACACAGACTTATCCTATCCTTTCAGCACTGCTACGTCTGTGTTTAATGAGCTTTTACACGGTTGCTAAAGGTCCCTTCTAAGTGTAGAGTGTCGAGCTATACAGTTACTTATGTATTGAGGCAGTGTCTGCCCTATCTGTGTTAACAACAAGCTGTTCCAACTTGTACGTACTTCCACCAACAGCCTCGCTAGCACAGCTAGGAGAGCCTGGAACTATGCATCTGAAGATCCTGGGTTCGCTCCTCTGTGGGCCTTTTAGTGTAACAATGGTGGTCCCACAAATGGGTTGCAAATGTTTGCTTGCAAACCTTTTGCAAACCTTTTGCAAACCTCTTGCAAACCTTTTGCAAACCTCTTGCAAACGTTTGTTTCCAAACCATATACAAACATTTTAAAACGTTCTAACACAAGAATCGAATGACTGTCTACAGGATTCGAACCCACATGATAATATTGACATAACGTTTATATTACGTTAAACTACGTTAATATGCTTACGTAAATTAAACTGCATATCACGTTATATAAACGTGTTTTAAACGTTAAACTACGTTGATCTACGTCAAATAACCAAATTAAACCCTTACATTTCAACGTTATATTACGTAATGAAATTACGTTACAAGAACGTAGTTGTGTTTACTGGGCTGCCCCAAGGTCATCTGTGAATACCGATGAAGCCCTCCATATCCTCACCCGACCCCCCCGCGGTCTGTGAATAGGGTACAACCAAGACAGGGTCCTGACGGTCCTCGCTCAACACCTAAATCAAACCTTTAACCCTCACCAGTGCAGCACCGGCGGGTAACTCGCCGGTGCTGCACTGGTACATCATGATGACCCTTCGGGAGTGTCTCAACCTCATAGGGTAGGCATGATGCTTGAGTTACTCGCCAAGGCTGCATTCAAACATCATGACGACCAAGGGCGTGATGCATTAAGGCATCATGCCGTCCTTAAAGGGTTACTGCTGTAAAGCTAGTCCTCGTGGTTGTTGCTGACTGGCTTTAGGCTGTATCTCATAAGCTTGGGCCAATGTTTTCTGACTGGGTGCCAGCTCTGACCGGGTAAAAACGGGTTATTTGGGGCAGATGTAGATAGAATCTGGCTGAAATGGTTAATGGATGTTATAACTCATTAAACTAGTCATTAGTTGCCCATTTTTATCATCATCTGCCCTAAATAACCCGTTTCGATTCAGGCCAGTCAGAGCTGGCACCCGGTCAGAGCTGGCACCCGGTCAGAGCTGGCACCCGGTCAGAGATGAAAACATTGGCCCAAGTTTGTGAGACACAGCCTTAATTGACCTTTAGGGGCCATATAGTGCTTTAAGCACAAGGTCTCTTTATCGTCATTGATTGAAACACTCCTAAAGGGTGACCATGATGTACCAATATAATGCTGCGGTGTCGCTCACTCATGCTGCACTGCTCTTACAGACCCATGAATGCCCTCAGTCACTGGACGCTGTGGGACCAAGTGGCATGTAGAAACAAAGATCGCCACCGCGGCTCTGTCTGGCAACCCAAGTGCCCGAGGTCGGAGGGCTTTTCCGCAGACCGCCCCAGGCATCCCAGCCAAGCCATCATGATCGCCGATCAGTAGTTGATCAATCAAATCCTGTACATGTACACCAGTTCCTGTGCACAGCCTGACAGGAAGTCACAATCTAAATATAGCATTTCCACCAGTCCCATTTGGTTTGGAGCCCTTATGGCGGAAATAGGTATAGGCCTACTCGTTGAGCGAGTCTCAGGCCCCGACTCTATAATACTAGTAGAGTCTGGGCAAACTCGTATAAAGTAGGGTACGGGTTGAGCGAGTCTGGGGGGTACCCAGTCCCTCTCACTGAGTAGTGATATTAGTGTGGCATCATGGTCTCCATGTCCTCTGACGATTTAAAAAAATCTACATGTCGCCCAATCGATTTTAAGAAATAGCCATGTCCATATCATTATCTTTTTATACCTCATGTGACAAGTCACTAAACCTTAAAAAAATGCATGTCGTCCATTTGAATTTAATGGTCCACCCCTAAGGATAAGGCAATTTTCTCTGGGGGTAAAACCTGTTTTAAAAAAACACAGTATTTTAGTTAAACATAAATTTTATAACAAATTTCAAATCAGAATTGATTCTTGTAAGAAATAAGTGAATGTGTTTAGCCGTACCCAGGGCTGTATGGGATGCTGGAGGTGGTAAGGTGAGAGGACATCTCCCTATAGGGCTGTAGACCCATACCCAGTGGGTCCGCCATTTAAAATTTCGCTGGGTGCGGTTATCATAACTGATAAGAGACGCACTGACTGGTACCTTGTCCCTGGGTAACAATCACGTCCAGGGACATGCTGGTACCTAGCCTATTAGCTCTTATCAGTGTGGGCTGCCGCAACCAGCTCCAGTCCGACCTATGCCCTATACCAGACCGGGTGAGGGCTGATACTCCTCCCCCCCCTACGACCACCTCCCTGCCCCACCGTCATCTGTGAATACCGATGAAGGCTTCCATATCCTCACCCCCCCCCCTCCCCCCTCCCTGGTCTGTGAATAGGGTACTTGTACAACCAAGGCAGGGTCCTGACGGTCCTCGCCCAAGACCTTAATCAAAGCTTTAACTGGCCCGGCGAGTAACTCGCCGGGGCCGCACTGGTACATCATGATGACCCTTCGGGAGTGTCTCAACCTCATAGGGTAGGCATGATGCTTGAGTTACTCGCCAGGGCTGCATTCATACATCATGACGACCAAGGGCGTGATTCATTAAGGCATCATGCCGTCCTTAAAGGGTTACTGCTGTAAAGCTCGTCCTCATGATTGTTGCTGACTGGCTTAATTGACCTTTAGGGGCCATATAGTGCTTTAAGTTTAAGCACAAGATCTCTTTATCGTCATTGATTGAAACACTCCTAAAGGGTGACCATGATGTACCAATATAATGCTGCGGTGTCGCTCACTCATGCTGCACTGCTCTTACAGACCCATGAATGCCCTCAGTCACTGGACGCTGTGGGACCAAGTGGCATGTAGAAACAAAGATCGCCACCGCGGCTCTGTCTGGCAACCCAAGTGCCCGAGGTCGGAGGGCTTTTCCGCAGACCGCCCCAGGCATCCCAGCCAAGCCATCATGATCGCCGATCAGTAGTTGATCAATCAAATCCTGTACATGTACACCAGTTCCTGTGCACAGCCTGACAGGAAGTCACAATCTAAATATAGCATTTCCACCAGTCCCATTTGGTTTGGAGCCCTTATGGCGGAAATAGGTATAGGCCTACTCGTTGAGCGAGTCTCAGGCCCCGACTCTATAATACTAGTAGAGTCTGGGCAAACTCGTATAAAGTAGGGTACGGGTTGAGCGAGTCTGGGGGGTACCCAGTCCCTCTCACTGAGTAGTGATATTAGTGTGGCATCATGGTGTTGGGCTGAAAGACCGTATCCCGAACACAGATTGGAACTCTCCTGAGGGGGAGATTAGACCTCTGCTGTCAGCCATTGGAACTCTCTGCTACAGGAGATTGGGATCCCCCTGTCAGCCATTGGAGCTCTCCTGTGAGGAGATTGTATATCTCCGCACGCGGATGGTCCTGTCCCACACGGTGGGATAAGATATTAACCCTTTAACCCTTTAAGGATGACATGTCGCTAAAAGATGATGTTTGTCGTCATGATGCACCAATGCAGCCCCAGCGAGTAACTCACAGGTGCTGCATTGGTGCATCATGCCGACCCTTTGGGAGTGTCTCAAAATCATAGGGTCATCATGATGCTTGAATGCAGCACTGGTGAGCCACTCATCAGGACTGCATTCATGCATCATGACTACCGTGACAAATGCATCATGGTATGATGCATTAAAGCACTATGGGGCCCTTCAAGGGTTAAGGATAGGATAGTGCATGCAAATTAAAGTGTAAGTGGACGTGGCTTGTACTTCCCAGGTGTTTTATTTTAACAATTTGACTTAAAATTACCTTGGTATTACTTTGAGTCAGGAGGTGCCCCCAGTAACATAGTATGGCTGCCAGGTCATGTGATACAAGACAAGCCATGTCATTGGCTGCTGTCAGGGGCCACTTCAGCAGGGGTATAGTATAGTCACTAACGCAATTTTTGGTCCGGGCCCCTAGTTTTCTACAGAATTACCTTCCCATGGGCCCGGGTGGCCCAGAGAACATTTCAAAAATATTTGAGGGGAATAAACCTGGTAAATATAGTCATGTAATATGTTGTTTGAAAGATAAAGATGTGAGCAAATGAGGCAATTTGGTTTCACTTTAACACAGATAGATCAGGAATTTATATGATTTTCTCATTCGAAAAAAGTAAAAGTTGTTCCCTGGCCCACAGCAAAATGTCTGGACCCATATAGATAACTGGAGCTACGGGCCCGGGTGGCCCACAGCTGTGACAGTTAGTGTCTACCCCTGCTTGAAGTTGAAGTTTGAAGTTTGAAGTTTGAAATTTGTCTTTATTGACCACAATTTAATCAGATTACAATCATATCGGATCATGTTGGTGGCATATTTCATCCAAACTGTTTGAATATAGAATATAATCAATACCATTCAGAAAATTTCTGCTCGTAATAGAGCCATGTTTTCACATAACATAACAACCTGTCATTTGCTTCACACTCGTTTGTGTGTATGTAACAAGTAATACATTCGGGGAGACTCTTCAAGAGTAGCTAACTCTATAGTTTACATGAGTAGTATTGTATGTATCGGAACGGGACTATGGTTAACTACTGTTTATTACTCAATCGACATGCAGCCAATCAGAGGCCTCCCTTTTGGCGGGAAATTCAAAAGCAGCCAATGAGAGGCCTCCCTTTTGGCGGGAAATTCAAATAGGTCACGTGACCGGAAGTGACCTACTTCCGGTCACGTGACCTTTGGGCGGGAAATTCAAATAGGTCACGTGACCGGAAGTGACCTACTTAAGAGGGTCACGTGACCACCATGTTGGCGGGAAATTCAAATAGGTCACGTGACTGGAAGTGACCTACTTAAGGGGGTCACGTGACTACTAGGTTGGCGCGAATTTCAAAATAAGTCACTTGAGATTTTTATGGATAAATAAATTTTAAAAAGAAAAAGCAAGCTGAAAGCTTGCTAAAAAATAATTTAAAAATGCGGCTCTTTTTTTTAGGGGGGGAGGGGCACTCTGGGGGGCACTCTTTAAGATGCATGGGGGGGGGAGGGGGGGAGGGGGGAGGGGAGGGGAAGGGTTTTTAAGAGTGAGACTCGCCTCTCTGCCCTCTCTTTTAGAGGGCAGAGAGGCGAGTCTACTGGTTCGTCTACTTACAATGAAATGTATCATGATGCGTTTATGATGATGTGCATCATGATGTGACTATCTTACATCCCTATAAGAAATAAGCAAGGTCTCTTTCCTATACATAGGCGTACTTACACTGGCTATTTGTAAACTAATGAATGCGACTTCCTTGTTAAAATTAGTATCTACAACTCTTTCAATCTTAAGGCTTTTGGTTTAGTTTATTCTTTTGTTCAATTTTGGTCCCACCTCAAAAGAGGAATAGGACCTCTGCAACAATTGCCGCTTGCTCATCAGAGCCGGGGTGTAGAAGGCCCCTGCCCTGTAGGGTACGTTCTAATGAGATAGATCTCACTCTGGTACGTTTTGGTTGGTTTGGAGCTCTCAGTCGACTGTCTTATGCACTCGAAAAAAACAGACTTTCGGTGTCTCATGATAAAACTGGCGCGTTATACTAAGTGCTGGATTACTTTCTCATTTTTTTATTGTTCTATCCGATGCTTATTTAATTTTTGCACTGATAAAAACGGTTAGCTTGTACAAACACGTGGTCTATTTAAGCGTTAAGTGTAGAAAATGAACAGAACAGTGCACAGAAAATAGAGCTACCGACTACATTTCGCCCAGTCACTCAGCGGAGAACAAAAGAACTACTGACGTAGTGTACCCGCTATTCCGACAGTTGGCGCCACCGTTCGAATCTTTATACTTTTCCCTCGTGCGACATGAAGCCCTGGGGTGGGTACTGGCTGTTTGGTTGTAGGTACCGAAACATAAAAAACTACAGCCAGTCCATGCCATGGTGAGACGGCTCTCTTATTCCCCCTTGAGTAGCGTCCGTAGGGCCTATGACAAAACTTAGTCCCGTACACTGAGCAGCTTCAGGTCTGAAGGCTCATACAGAAAAATGTGTGGGTGTGTGGGTGTGTGGGTGTGCGGGTGTGTGGGTTGCTTTACGCCTTAGTTAACAGCTATGGTCATTTCAAGGGCGGTGATGGTGATCGAATCTATGGCCCTTTTACCGAGACAAGGGTTCTTTTACATCCCACACTACATAGGGGTGTGTGGGTGTGTGGGTCTGTGTGTGTCTGTTCGGTCTGTGTGTGCACGCGTCTTGCACTCCGGAACATGTTCAGACACGTTCGAACCTGCTCGGACGTGCCTGGACAGGTCTCACACGCCGACCATGTCTGAACATGTTTTCACCTTATAGCTGCTGCCGATGCTGCTACCGCTGCTACCGATGCTGCTGATGTTAGTAGTCGCGTCGACAAAGAATCGTCATTTGTCACACTTAAGCCTCCAGTTGAATGCGCGACGGGTAGTAAGGCTACCAACGCGACGGCCGGATTGCGCTCTTGCTTAAATGTGCACCTCAACTCAGTGCGCCTTTAACACCCGTCCCAAATAGGTAAAGTTCCTGACGCAGCACGACACCTCCCACCAGTAGCCAATCAGCGCGCCGAACGCCGGACACACCTCCACCGTGTGAGCCTCTAAGTAGGTCACACGAACCATACTAAGATCCCGAGAGGACCAATTGGTTCGTCGCGACGGCTGCGAGTGATTGCGCGCCGTCTAAATTCACTGCCGTGATTGGCAGAGGGGGGGGCTGATTACCCCTCGTCGGATGAATTGCGGCGGAACCATAATCAATTTTTTGCTGTTTTAGATAAAAAGAGATCCAGAGCTATCCGCTCGTCCAAGAATTATTTTTCTATCAGCCCGGGATCACCCCCAAATTAAGGCCTAAAGTCCAAAAACCCAAAATTTCTTTCCTATGGGATTTCAAGGTTGAAGCGTTTTTTGTGACCCCAAGGAGCAGCTCACGGGTTCGAACCCTGTAAACGCCTTGACGCGCTTTCGTCGCCTTAGGCGACGTGGCTAGACGTCTTGACTAAAACGTAGTGAGGGTTCGAACCCGGAACGTCCATATTAGCCGCCTAATTTCTACTAGCCCCGAAAACGAGAGTATCACATCTATATAGGTCACCCATGTTAGCCTTGGTTTAAGTGCGTGCAGAACCGTGTATTGTATGGGGGTGGATGGCTAAAATCGACATTGCGACATGGCCATTTCTTAAAATCGACATGCGACATGGAGCTTAGTGACATGCGACATGAGGTTTGAAAAGATAGTGACAGGGGACATGAGAAATTCTTAAAATCGACATGGGACATGGGGATCATTAAGCGACATTGACATGCGACATGGCCATCTCTTAAAATCGACATGCGACATGGGGACCCCCCCATCTATACCCCCTATTGTGCATTTAGCATACAGATATGGAGACATGCTGCTACAGTGTCAAATTGATCGACATTGTATGTAACTGGACATGAAGAAGGTTATTTTTACTTAGTTTTCTAAAAAGAGGGTAGTTCTCGGTACTCCTCCAGCAGCAGTGGTAGGGGGGTCGGACAGGTACTTAACCCTATTTATAGGGGCGCTAAGGTAGGGAGTTTGATAAATTTTTGAAAAATGAGTTAAAAAATACATATTGGTTCCATTAGTATAGATCCCTATGAGAGCTTTTCAGATCTGCCTAGATCCAGAAATATCATGGTGAATGCATCTGAACATATTTCCCATTTCTGTGATCTAGGCAGGAGAGGGGCACCTTCACAGCAGTTAGGGGTTCTGTAGCTCTGGCCCTAGGCACCCTTCTAACTCAGACAGAACAGGTTTACTTAAAATGGCTAGGGACATTGTTGGGCAGAGGCACATACATCTGGATTTCACATACGTCTTCAAGAACACAATTACCAACATCCCCATGGTAACAAGTTTTAACAACTCATATTTATTTATAACATTTTGACATGAAGAATGTCACCATAATATTGTAGGCTACAGAAAACAGAGACTCTTATCTTTCTCCACTAATGACTCCATTCATGTTGACTGCCATGATATTGTGATTAAAATGAGGGGTTTGTGTTTTTTTATAGCTCATGAAATGAGGTCAGGGGGGCTATTTTTATGCAATGCACTAGTGGGGGTGCTATTAGGAAGGGTGCATATTGGATCACAGAAACGGGCAGACTACAGCGGCAGCGGCAGCGCTATTTTGAACTCTCTAGAGGCTAAGGGTTTGAGATGAATGTGTCCCATGTCGCATGTCGATTTTTAAGAAATGACCATGTCACATGACACTAAGTGAAAAAGGCGTTGTCACTAGTGTCACTAAGGGGGAAAATGTAGGGGCACCGTAATTGATACAATCGGACTCTTGGGACCATAGACTACTAGGATTTTTTTTTTTTAATTTGACCACCCGCAAGGCCGGAATTTGAAGGAAGAGTTGAGGCGCCTACTTATACAGTAATTGAGAATTTTTTATTCATGTCACATGTCGATTTTTAAGAATGGTCTAATGACACAGATAGCGCTAAACCTAAAGACCTACCCCCCGCCCCCTTAGTCTTTCTATACTGAATCCGGGACTTGCCGGCGAGGCCGACAAAGGGCTGACCTAATGAGCTCACAGCTGGACTAGATACCCAATGTTTTGGATTGGAGAAATCAGCAGAGCAATAAAAGCGTGGTGAGGCTGGTGTTATTTTCAAGGGTGGCCCCTGTGAGTTGTAAAATTGGTGCTAAATGTGGTAACCAGGAGGATGCTAAGTTTATTGATATTGTCCGTTAATGATACTTAAGGTAGGTGTTGTCTAAAGTTTTAATTGATATTACCAATGTGGCCAATAATGACTTCACAGTTGGGGCCCTCGCCCGCAGGTCCCAGATTCAGGGTATTCTTTGTTTATTGTGTGGCCCCTAAAGAGGGGCCGACTAACTCCTTAGAGTTAGTTAGATGCTGCCGCTGTGCTATGCAACATCAGCGTAATTAATTACGCCTCATGTTGGGCAGCATGGATCACTTGATGGGTGATACCTCAAAGCTCAAACACGGCAGAGCCGTGTGTGGCATGCGAGGACCAGTGGGTCAGGGGTGATCCGTTGCAGACAGAATACCGATCCGTGTGAGGTTCTGACTTTCTATAGCTTTTTATAAAGCCTTAGATATGGTGTGGTATTTTTCATCTCGCTATAGTTTAGTTGGTATTTAAGGAAACCGCCTCATTTCTATCAGAAATACACAATATTGAATTGTTTTTATATTTTAATATATTAGAAGCGCGCTTTGTTGCCTATATAGCTCATTATGCGTTGAAATGCTCGCGAGCATCGTAGGAATGTACAAAACCCCTATTGTGGCGCCATCTGACGAAAGAGCGGGGAACTATACTAGCGCGTTCGTTATTCACATCTTTGACAGGGACTTGGTTGGTTGTTGGGCTGCTTTACGCCCTAATTAACAGCTGAGGTCATTTCAAGGGGGGTGATGGTGATCGAATCTATGGATGACTGAAGGTGGAAAGCACACCCCTACACTTTTACCGAGGCAATGGAGCTGCTCAAAGGGTGTGGCGAGCTAGACTGGAGGATGTAATAACTAGGCGGCAGAGGGGACAAAAAGACAATCTCGTAGTAGTAGGTCTACTTGGATATTGAGTAGCCGCCCTTGTGGTTATAATTACCTAGACTAGTTGGCTCTGCCAGCCTGGTCAAGTGAAAATTGGTAAGGAGACTATGAACTAAGCTAAGCTCGGATTTTAAAATGGTCTATAAAAGTATAATAAAACTATAGCACCCTCTTAGATTTGATGATAAGACACGGCCTACTAGGTATACGCATTTGTACAAGGGTATCATTGTGTATAAAATGCTCTTTTGGTACATCATCCCGACTCTACACGAGCACCATTTTCAACGACAGATAGTGCTGTAGTGAATTTCCCATCTCAAGGCGAGCCCCGCTAATTATGGAGACCCTGGAGTAGGATTAACATTATATCCCAATGTCTGTGGTGGTCATTTATGACATGCAGACTGCACCCTGGAGGTGATAGATCTGACCACAGGCCCGCAATATGGGGCTCCCCTCTGAGAGTATCAAGGTTTGCATATAGTCTCCTGCAGTTTAAATCTGTTATCTCCCCCTTTGTCGGCCTCGCCAAAATCCTGGGAGATTCACTTTAAACCTAAGACTTACCCTTTTTTATTCTTTGTTTATTGTGTGGCCCCTAAAGAGGGGCCGCGGTGTTGATTAATTACACCACATGTTAAGCAACATAAGATCAAACCTCCCTCAAAAGCGTCAAGGCTCAAAGTCCTGATGGACAGGAGCCCTGTGTGGCATTCGAGGACGAATGGTTGAGTGATCCGTTGCAGAATACCGTTCCGTGAGAAGTTCTGACTTTATAAAGCTTTTATATCGCTTTAGATATGGTGTAGTATTTTCAATCTCGCTATAGTTTAGTTGATATTTCAAAGAATCTGCCTCATTCTATCAGAAATACACAACGTTGACATGTTTCTTATATTCAATATATTAGAAGTGTGCTTTGTTGCTTATTATAGGTCATTATGCGTTTAAAATGTTCGGGAGTATCGTGGAAATGTACAAAAACCCTATTGTGGCGTCATCTGACGAAAAGAGCGGAGAACTATACTAGAGCATGTAATCGCCAGACCAGCAGGCGGCAGCAGAGTGGTCAAAAGACAATCTCGTAGTAGTAGGTCCACTTGGATGTTGAGTAGCCGCCCTTGTGGTTGTAATTACCTAGACTAGTTGACCCTGCCGGCCTGGTCAAGTGAAATTAGTAAGGAGACCGCCCATTAACGTGCTCCACAGTCTTTAGACAGTTAAGCCTATAGTCAAGACCGGAGAATTTGGCGAGACGCCCCTCTGGGAGGTCATAATCCTCAATGTTAGGTGTTAGCTCATTAACATCAGATACCATATTAACAACCCATTTAAAATGGTCATTTTAAGAGCAACTCACCCTATTCTGACAAAATCCTATTAGCAGGTAACCTCTGTATAAACCATACTGCAAACATCTGCTACTTCGAGCGTCTGCCTCGTGACTGATAGTGTACAACAAGACGAAGTGGGCAGAGATAAAAAAAATTGAGGCTCTTTATATAGCCGAGAGAGCGGCTAATCTGGATGTTCTAAGCTTGTTTTCACCTAGAGCCCCACCCTCTTCCAGAGAGGAATCAAATCGCTTTTCACCTGAACCCTTCCACCCCTAATCCATCAGCATGAAAAGAGAGATAACGAGTGTAACGTGCGCTACATGTATATGGGATTATAGCTGGTGAAGAGATAAAGCCGGGTCACCTGTGTATACAAAGACTACAGGGGGTGATTAACGACAGGTGTGACGCGCCAGCCCGTGGACGGATTATCTTTTAAGCTGACGCTTATTCAACTAGCCAGCCGACGTCCGCGCCACTCACTGCGGCAAGAGGAGGTGCTTTTGTTTTACACTTGAGCCGCTTACCACATGGTCTCTACCTCACAGACAGACACGCGCCCCCTGTAGTTTTTTTTTTTTTTTTTTTTTTGTTTTTTTTTGTATACACACGCTTATCTCATAAACCCCCTTATCCGTTATACAGGTAACGGGTATTCTCTTTTAAAATAGCTGCCAGTCAGCTTAGCTCTAGAAGTAAGAAGGCGTATATAAGGAGGCTGACACGTGTATAGGCGCCTTATAAGTCGGCAGGGGGTAAATACTAGTGAAAAAGGAAGGCAGGTGTGCAAGTAGCTTTTCTAACAGACATGTGTGTGCACTAAGCTGCTTAAGTCTAAACCCTCCCGCAGTAGTCAGGTGGCATGTGAAAACTTAATTAACAGATCTCTTACATTGAGTAGAGACTCTGTGCTGAGAGAGTCTTTACAGCCGTTTAAGAGGATTATCTAGGACAGGGTACATAAGGAGTGAAACGCCGAATAGCGGCTACTCGGTCTCGTGCAGCACAAGCAGCAGCATCTAGCAGCGGCTTCAGCAGCATCTGTCAACAGCATCCGTGACATTGTCAGCAGCTGCAGCAGCTGCACGAGCAGCACAAGCAGCCAGCAGCTGCTGCAGCAGCCGCACGAGCAGCACAAGCAGTAGCATCTGTCAGCAGCATCCGTGACATCGTCAGCAGCAGCAGCAGCAGCAGCATCAGCAGCATCCATGACATCGTCAGCAGCACAAGCAGCCAGCAGCTGCTGCAGCAGCTGCACGAGCAGCACAAGCAGTAGCATCTGTCAGCAGCATCCGTGACATCGTCAGCAGCAGCAGCAGCAGAATCTGTCAACAGCATCCGTGACATCGTCAGCAACTGCAGCAGCTGCTGCTGCTGCAGCTGCAGCAGCTGCACGAGCAGCACAAGCAGCAGCACCGACAGCAGCAGCAGCACCGACAGCAGCAGCAGCGGCGGTGTGGACCACTAAATTCGAGATGAGGCCTAGTGACATTTGACATGAAGCTTGAAAAACATAGTGACAGGTGACATGAGCAATTCTTAAAATCGACATGAGATATGAGCATAATTAAGCGACATCGACATGCGCCATGGCTATTTTTTAAGACAAACGTCATATGCCATAGCCTCCTCATCCAGACCTCCACTAGTAGTGCTCTATAAGCGCAAGCTTTGCCTTAAGAGAGCTGTAGCTGTGAACCCTCTCCTCCCCCCGTGCACACAGGCGAATATCAGAGTCAGCCAATGGCGCCAATACCACTCTCATACAAGGGTCGGGCGCTGCTGGACTATAATAGATGGGTCAAGGACCGTTCTACTGAGGGTCAGGCAGGCTAAGTCGGACATTCAATGACAGGCTGGTCTTTGGCAAACTTGCTTGAAAGTCTGGCCAGCATTGACAGACTGGGGCATAAGGATCCCGCATGGTCAGACTTTCAAGCAAGTTTGCCAAAGTCCGGCCTGTTATTGAATGTCCGGCCTAGCCTGACCCTCAGTAGAACGGTCCTTGACCCGTCTATTATAGTCCAGCAGTGCCCGACCCTTGTCTGAGAGCGGTTTAGGCGTCATTGGGTGCCTCTGATATTTGCCTCTGTGTAAGATGAGAAAAGCTTTCCAAGTTGTTTATTCAACAATATCTTAGCCTAGCAAGAAGCTGTCAGATGACATCTAAGAAAAAATGTAAGCTGTTAATTGATTCAAGAGAAATTAGTTTACAAATAGCCAGTGTAAGTACGCCTATGTATAGGAGAGAGACCTTGCTTATTTCTTATAGGGTTGTAAGATAGTCACATCATGATGCACATCATCATAAACGCATCATGATACATTTCATTGTAAGTAGACGAACCAGTAGACTCGCCTCTCTGCCCTCTAAAAGAGAGGGCAGAGAGGCGAGTCTCACTCTTAAAAACCCTTCCCCTCCCCTCCCCCCTCCCCCCCTCCCCCCCCATGCATCTTAAAGAGTGCCCCCCAGAGTGCCCCTCCCCCCCCTAAAAAAAAGAGCCGCATTTTTAAATTATTTTTTAGCAAGCTTTCAGCTTGCTTTTTCTTTTTAAAATTTATTTATCCATAAAAATCTCAAGTGACTTATTTTGAAATTCGCGCCAACCTAGTAGTCACGTGACCCCCTTAAGTAGGTCACTTCCAGTCACGTGACCTATTTGAATTTCCCGCCAACATGGTGGTCACGTGACCCTCTTAAGTAGGTCACTTCCGGTCACGTGACCTATTTGAATTTCCCGCCCAAAGGTCACGTGACCGGAAGTAGGTCACTTCCGGTCACGTGACCTATTTGAATTTCCCGCCAAAAGGGAGGCCTCTCATTGGCTGCTTTTGAATTTCCCGCCAAAAGGGAGGCCTCTGATTGGCTGCATGTCGATTGAGTAATAAACAGTAGTTAACCATAGTCCCGTTCCGATACATACAATACTACTTACATGATCCAGACCCAATACTATAGTGAAGTTTTCATCTATGTCAATAAAGAGAGGACTCTCAATCAGCATGCTGATTATTCTTTGAGAGCCCTGGAGTATCCACTGATAACATGTTATTTTTCAATTTGACATTTCAGATGGCTATGTCACAGAACATCACAGGACAAATACAAGTCTGGAATTCTAATATCTTCAAAAGGTTAACTTCCGAGAAATAATAAACCTTAAAATCAACAATTTTTCTTTGGTATTATTTCCACCCGTATACCCGATTTCAGTATCATACAATTGTTCAACAAATTTGATTTTTTTGTCAATCAAGAGTTCAGACACAAAACTTCAAAATGAATTTGAATTAGTCTTAGGCTTCAGGTGAAGCTCTACCCTAATGCTTCATAGCCTATACCATGGGAACAAGGCTATCACTTCAAGGCTAAGCAATCCAGGCTAACACATTAATGTGATGATATCACTCAAATGGGCTGTATATTTGAATTCCCACGAATGTACAATAAATGAAACGAAACAGCAAGAGGTTGTTTGTTAATGGTCACCATGGGAGTCTCACATACCTCTAAGTCTCCATGTAACAATGACTTTAAAGTCACTCTGGTATCTGAAAAGATAGATAGAGGAATGTCATCAAAGCAATCCCTGACCTTTATGTGTGCCTGTATAATAGGAAGTGTTTCACAATCAATGCGGAGATAATTACGACCAATGTTCCCTCAATACGGCAAAGCTCTTTTAGTACGACGTGTTTCACAATGCACGGCTATTTTATGACCAAAGATCTACACAAACGATAAAGAGATAAAACAACTGACAAGTGACATCCATGGTTCTGTAGCGTATCTATGTATCCTCTATATCCCCATGGTTACCAACATCCTGGTACTTGTGATAAGGTCGCACCACTACGCCATAAGTCTTAGGGTTAGTTGTCGTATGGAAATCACGTGAGATGTTTTCCCAGGTCAGCGATATAAGGCTGAGACTATAGTTGTTATATATTAAGGTGGTAGCCCCTTCCCCTACCCCCTACTCCCATGTCCCCTTAGTTTATCGGGCCAAACAAAAATCGCTCCCGTGTCGCCTGCTTTTAGGTTTGTGGGGGCATAGCGCCATTTTGTGGTCTGACGTCATTTGTCACGTGACATTCTATAAATAGATTCCTCCTCCAACTGTCTGATCACGTGACTTCCGCCAATCTCTAGACTATTACATAAGGAGCGAGTTGAGCCAGCAGAAAAGCAGGGAACTCCCGGCTATTGCATATGGCCGCTGCAGGCTGGAACTGACGGTAGCCAGACCACCTAGCGTCAGTGGCACGGACTAATGTCCCCTCTGGGATTCTGGGTAATTTCTTATCTATAGATGAGATTGCTCAGGATAATTGCCCCACTTCACACCAGAGAGACCTGAGGGGTGGTGAAGTCAGGGGTGGATTACAGGTCATACCACACGTATCAGTATAGTCAGTATTACCAACAGCCATTGTTCTGCACTGAAAATCCATAGGTTGAAAGGGTTAGTCAGTACAGACTAACCTAGGTTGGTCATATGAGTGTTAGTCACAATGGCAAAGTTATATTCAAAAATGACCGAGGGGTCAGTCAGTAGTGGCTAACCTAGGTTCATCATTGGTGTGTTGTATTTGTATACCACTAGTTGGGGCCACCTGTGATGACCACTCAGTGGCTCCCCCTGGAAATAAAATGACTAAGGTGGATTGGTCAGTAGTGACCAACCTGACAATAATAACTTAGCTAGATTGGTCGTATAGGGGGCCAAAAAATGACTAACTAAGTTAGGCACTAGTGACTGAGAGATTGGTTGTATAGGGAGCCTAGGAATATCAGTGTGTGGTGGTCCCAGAGGAGACACTTAAGACATTAGCCATAGTCCTATGTCAAATCCGATACCCGGCCCCCACACTCCTTATGTAGCCTAACACCATCATCGTTACAGGAATTAAAACACACCCTTATCCACGGTTTTGAGTGAAAAGGGTACCCTATTTCTAGAAAAAAAAAAAGCCTTTGGGACTTAAAATGAACGCCTATAATATTTAGAATTTTGTTAGAAACTACATCCTTGATTAAAAACAGTATGACTGATATCATTACATCACAGGAACGTAAAACATCATCACCAACTAAAACCAAGTCATATTAATTCTGGGTACCCTTTATAATTTTTTTGCAAACTCTCAGTAGAGAAAGCACACCCTGTTTTCAATTTTCATTCTTTTGGAAAGGCACCTCTATTTTTGGAAAACGATGACATTGCGAGGTAGATAACTAAAGACCCTAAATAGCGTTTTTTTTAACGATGATGGTGTCACAGCAGCCATCGAGTGCAGGCGCCGGGATCCCATATGGCCGTCAGGAGCGTTCTGCCCAACATGGCCGCCCCCACGGCCCCCCGTGTGTGAGCCCCTATAGCTGCATGGGGGTGTTCTGTCCAACATGGCCGCCCCCACGGCCCCCCGTGTGTGAGCCCCTATAGCTGCATGGGGGTGTTCTGTCCAACATGGCCGCCCCCACGCCCCCCGTGTGTGAGCCCCTATAGCTGCATGGGGGTGTTCTGTCCAACATGGCCGCCCCCATGGCCCCCGTGTGTAACCCCTATAGCTGCATGGGGGTGTTCTGTCCAACATGGCGGCCCCCATGGCCCCCCGTGTGTGAACCCCTATAGCTGCACGGGGGTGTTCTGTCCAACATGGCGGCCCCCACGGCCCCCATGTGTAGGCCCCTAAGTAGTATAGTATGTATCGGAACGGGACTATAGTTAACTACTGTTTATTACTCAATCGATATGCAGCCAATCAGAGGCCGCCATTTGGTCACGTGACCCGTTGCCATGGTAACGTGACCTACTTAGGGCTCTCAGCCAATCAGAAGCCAGCATTCTGGGTGACCTACTGACCTACTTAGAAGCTCTCAGCCAATCAGAGGCCGGCATTCTGGTAACCATGGTAACGTGACCTACTTACGTCACGTGACCTACTTAGGCTCAGCCAATCAGAAGCCGGCATTCTGGTAACTAGGGTAACGTGACCTACTTAGGGTTTTGTTTGTAAACAACACCACGTGGCTCTCTTGTTTGTAAACAACACCACGTGACACGTGACTGTTTGTAAACAAACAACTTATATATAGAAAATAAAAACAACAAGTTCCATGTTATGTTAAAATTATATTTTCAAAAAAAAGCACATCTGTTACAGCGTCTATGTGTAACTACGCGCGTTCTCATTCAAACACTATAACACTATCATACCGTAGCAGCAGCAGGTAGGACTGGAAGAAAAGCAAGCGCACGAGCAGAAGCGACGACACCATTTGCACCATCCGGCCGTCGCGTTGGTAGCCCTACTACTCGTCGCGCGTTCAACTGGAGGTTTAAGAGTGACAAATGACGATTCTTTGTCGACGCGACTGCTAACATCAGCAGCATCAGCAGCATCGGCAGCATCGGCAGCAGCATCGGCAGCAGCGGCAGCAGCCTTGGCAGCAGCGGTAGCAGCAGTAGCAGCAGCTGTAGCAGCAGTAGCGTGAGCATTAGCAACAACAGCAGCAGCGACAGTAGCAAGGGCGGCAGAGCGGGCACTAGCAGCGTTATCAGCGGCGACATCGGCAGCCGCAACAGCATCAGCAGCAGCAGCGTCGGCATCGGTGGCATGAGTAGCTGCATCGGCGGCAGCAACAGCAGCAGTCACAGCCGCAGCGGCAACAACAACAACGTCATCACAACCAGCGTCACTAACAGCCGCAGTAAATGCAGCAGTAGCACGCTGAGCAGCACTAGCAGCAGCAGTAGCAGAGGCTACAGCATCAGCTTCACATTCGCGCGCCGCTTCGTCATTCCGCTTCATGTCACGGTAGCAACTTTCCATCATGGGGATCTGCAAATTGAGGCGCGGTGCTGGTAGTGGTAGTAGTAGTAGTAGTAGTAGTAGTAGTAGTAGTAGCGTGAACGATGACGACGATGCCGAATACGGTTTCACTCCCCCTTATATACCCTTACTCCCCCCTTTTTTTCAAGCCACCGGCCAGCTGCCCCCTCACGGCAGGTCTTTAGATCAGCCTTAAGTCGCTTACTACGCGGCTCATCATCCCTCTAATCGCATTTTCCAGCCGCCGGCCGGCTGACTGCTGACGACAGGAGAGGGTGATTTGTTTTTCTTTAGATTTAAGCTGCTTACCACACGCGCACCCTCTAGTCACAGACAGAGTGACAGAAAGGGAGGGGGTCGCTTTGTTCACGCTACCTGTAGTTGTTTTTCTATACACACGCTGAGCCCATGACCCGCTAATCCTTTATACAGGTAACACGCGTTCAACTAATTACTCTATTGTATGACAGTCGGTACACGGATTTAATTTTAAACCACCTTCCCATCTGGATCCATGTCTTGCGGGGTGGAAGGATCCAGCTGAAAAGCGTGATTAGGGCTTTTGTTTCTCTTATGATAGCAGCAGGTCAGCATGCGACAGCTGAAAATGTCAGACTCGCCGCTCCTATAAAAGACTGAGATGCGTCTCTCTTTCCACACACCCTTCTACCATCGCCGCCGACACCGCCACCGCCGGCCAGCCGACCGCCGCCACCGCCTGCAGTCACCGCCATCACGCCAGCAGGGAATTTCGAGCTGAGTCTGCTTATTGCTTTTTTTTTTTTTTTTCTTTGAGCTTTTTGTTTTTTAAAATTTTTATTTTCACTCAGTCTTTTTTGTTTCGGAGGAAAGAAATATGGCGCTGCAGAGGGCGCGAGTTTCTAAAAGACGGTCGCGCGAACAAAGTGCCCTCCTCAACTGCCCGGCTATTTTTTTATCTCAAAGGAGAGAGCGTCACGTAGTTGAGGTTCACGCATCTCTTGAAGCGTACCGAATTCTCGAGAAATGCAAAGCTGAGCGCCATCGTCGTTATACAAGAGCGGAAAAGGAAAACGTAGCGACATGGCCGAGAGCCGTCTTCTCAGAACAGTATTTACTCAACCATTGCATAACAGCCGCTCTCAGCGCCCCCACTCGTTGGGCGTTTCATGAAAAGAAAGAGCGCTGCTACTCTCCTCACCCTGCCTCCTCTTATAAAGTGAGAATAAGTGCTATGAAACGATTCGACAAGCCGATCGGTTTCTTGGGAGCGACTGCAGCTCCCACTCGGTGGGCGCGCGTTGTGGCCGACGTGAACACGGTCTCTAAACGTTTCGACGTCGTCACTTGTTATCCCGCATATTGCAACGCAGCCGAATTGAAGAAGATAGGGACGCACTATTTTAAACCATACGCTCCAATATGTATTTGTCACCGCCGCGCTCACACGCCTTATTGCTTTTTCGAGACGATCGTGTCACAACACAGAAATAGAAAAAAAAGCAGCAAAGCGACGAGCTTTGCCTAAATGATCAAAAAAAAATAAAAAATAAAAAATTAATCTCCTCCTCCTCCTCCTCCTCCTCCTCCTCCTCCTCCTCCTCCTCCTCCTCCTCTCCCTCTTCTTTTTAAAAAAAAAATAAATATTTGTATCAGACTCCTCTGGAGTCTGACACAAAACATTTATGACTATTGAGTGAAAATAGAATTTTATCGCAAAAAATAAAAAGAAAAAAAAAGACACTTCTGCCGCCGCTACTGTGACACCGGCCGGAATCAATAAAAAGGTCGGCGGACTTTTCTCCACAACCATTCACTACCGACCGTTCGAGTGAGAAACACAGCAGACAGTCAGACACACAACCGCTCTCTCACGCGTGCTGAAAAAAAAAAAGAAAAAAAAGTCGAGCAGTAGAAGCAAACTTTTCACAGAAATTCATTTCGACGCTCGACTACAAGGACCCTTTAGTTGTATCATTAGCGGTCCGTCGGGTTGTGGAAAATCGCGCTTGGTGGATCAATTTCTGAGCGACGTGAACAATTTGGTCACGCCGCCGGTGGAAAAGACTTTTTACCATTACGGCGAGTGGCAACCTCTGTTTGAAAAAATGCAAAATCAGTACGGTGTGGAATTCAGAGAAGGTCTTCCTAGCAAAGAGACTATAGCGGGAGACGTGGAAGTAGCAGAAGACGCCTTACGACCCCACACTCTACTGATATTGGACGATCTGATGAGCAGTTCCAATCAGCAAGTGGTAGCCGACATCTTTACTAAATACTCGCATCACTGGAACGTGAGCGTCATATACATCACTCAGAACCTATTCCAGAAATCACCCGACTTTCGAACTATGAGTCTGAACGCTCACTACATGATCGTTTTCAAGAACCCGCGCGACATGGGGCAAATAGCTAGTCTGTCTCGCCAGGTGTTTCCGTCCAACGCGGCGGCCCTCTCTAGTATATTTACCCATGAACTCAAGCGACCTCACTCATACCTCCTTCTGGACTTCAAGCAGTCAACACCTGACGATCTGAGAATACGCTCCTCTTTGACGTCCATACACTCTCAGCTAGTGTTCGTACCGCTAGACAAAAAAAAGAACAAGAGAAAGCAGTAGCAAAAATGTCTTCTCATCTACTCGAAAGACACTTTGGTACTCTCAAGCACTTAGCTAAGTGCTCGCCAAAGGACTGCTCGCATCTAATAGACTCTGGAAGCGACGATCTGATCGCAGCGTTGAGTGAGATCTGTCACAATTTACTGGTAGGGAACATCCCGCTCAGCGACAAACAACTGGACAAGCTTCGAGAATCGGCTGACGTGTTGAGGGAGGTCGGCAAAAAATCTACGCCCATCAAAAAAAAGAGACGCGTCTTGGTACAAGAGGGAGGTTTCCTCATTCCGGCTCTCATAGGGATGGCCTTACCGCTTATAAAGAGCATTCTCCGTATATGAGACACCTCATTCGACACCTACTCGCCGACAGCACCACCACCACTACCGCCACCACCAGCGTCATTGCCACCGTCGTCCCCATGACGGACTCAGAGCAGCAACAACACTACAAACGCTTAGCGCTCGTGGATCCTGAGACGCTCTACAAATCATCACGAGCAGGTCTACTTCATCATGTGCCCGCTGCTGCTACTACTAGCGCTGCTACTACTGCAGTCGCTGCTGCTAGTACTTCTACTGCTCCAAACCTTCCTCCTCTTCCTGATGAGCGCACTGAAAAGAACGAGAGTTCCGCTCCTGCCACCGCCGCCCGCCTACCTGCCGACATGGCCTATTACCACAAGCAGGCAGAACAGTCCCTTCATCCCGACGCGGCCTTGCACCAGGTGCTACAGTTTATCTACAGGGACTTGGACTTAGTGTTGAACGATCCCACTTTGGAATCGCGCGAGAAAATGTTGAAATACCGAAGGTTGTTGAATAGATTGCAATTTTTTCTCGCGAATCCCCACAACAGCAACATCTCTTCGTCCTACTCTTCTTCGCCCCCGGCTCACCTCCGTCAGTCTGCTGAAGAGGCCAGCGCGTCCCTACTTGAGCGGTTGGCGAACCAAGTTCCCAAGAGGAATCGCACCCGGACCGTGGCGCTGTACAAACAATTGGAGAAATCCGGTGTGATCAAGTGGAACGAGGACGGTGCGGTGCGCGAGATGTCGGGTCGGAGAATACCACCTGAGCATCGCATCAACATAGTGGACTTACTGAACGACGCCGCCAGGTTCAGGAAGACGGCGCCCAGACCGGCGGGCTACTCGCGCCCTCTGCAGTTCCATGTTATGTTAAAATTATATTTTCAAAAAAAAGCACATCTGTTACAGCGTCTATGTGTAACTACGCGCGTTCTCATTCAAACACTATAACACTATCATACCGTAGCAGCAGCAGGTAGGACTGGAAGAAAAGCAAGCGCACGAGCAGAAGCGACGACACCATTTGCACCATCCGGCCGTCGCGTTGGTAGCCCTACTACTCGTCGCGCGTTCAACTGGAGGTTTAAGAGTGACAAATGACGATTCTTTGTCGACGCGACTGCTAACATCAGCAGCATCAGCAGCATCGGCAGCATCGGCAGCAGCATCGGCAGCAGCGGCAGCAGCCTTGGCAGCAGCGGTAGCAGCAGTAGCAGCAGCTGTAGCAGCAGTAGCGTGAGCATTAGCAACAACAGCAGCAGCGACAGTAGCAAGGGCGGCAGAGCGGGCACTAGCAGCGTTATCAGCGGCGACATCGGCAGCCGCAACAGCATCAGCAGCAGCAGCGTCGGCATCGGTGGCATGAGTAGCTGCATCGGCGGCAGCAACAGCAGCAGTCACAGCCGCAGCGGCAACAACAACAACGTCATCACAACCAGCGTCACTAACAGCCGCAGTAAATGCAGCAGTAGCACGCTGAGCAGCACTAGCAGCAGCAGTAGCAGAGGCTACAGCATCAGCTTCACATTCGCGCGCCGCTTCGTCATTCCGCTTCATGTCACGGTAGCAACTTTCCATCATGGGGATCTGCAAATTGAGGCGCGGTGCTGGTAGTGGTAGTAGTAGTAGTAGTAGTAGTAGTAGTAGTAGTAGCGTGAACGATGACGACGATGCCGAATACGGTTTCACTCCCCCTTATATACCCTTACTCCCCCCTTTTTTTCAAGCCACCGGCCAGCTGCCCCCTCACGGCAGGTCTTTAGATCAGCCTTAAGTCGCTTACTACGCGGCTCATCATCCCTCTAATCGCATTTTCCAGCCGCCGGCCGGCTGACTGCTGACGACAGGAGAGGGTGATTTGTTTTTCTTTAGATTTAAGCTGCTTACCACACGCGCACCCTCTAGTCACAGACAGAGTGACAGAAAGGGAGGGGGTCGCTTTGTTCACGCTACCTGTAGTTGTTTTTCTATACACACGCTGAGCCCATGACCCGCTAATCCTTTATACAGGTAACACGCGTTCAACTAATTACTCTATTGTATGACAGTCGGTACACGGATTTAATTTTAAACCACCTTCCCATCTGGATCCATGTCTTGCGGGGTGGAAGGATCCAGCTGAAAAGCGTGATTAGGGCTTTTGTTTCTCTTATGATAGCAGCAGGTCAGCATGCGACAGCTGAAAATGTCAGACTCGCCGCTCCTATAAAAGACTGAGATGCGTCTCTCTTTCCACACACCCTTCTACCATCGCCGCCGACACCGCCACCGCCGGCCAGCCGACCGCCGCCACCGCCTGCAGTCACCGCCATCACGCCAGCAGGGAATTTCGAGCTGAGTCTGCTTATTGCTTTTTTTTTTTTTTTTCTTTGAGCTTTTTGTTTTTTAAAATTTTTATTTTCACTCAGTCTTTTTTGTTTCGGAGGAAAGAAATATGGCGCTGCAGAGGGCGCGAGTTTCTAAAAGACGGTCGCGCGAACAAAGTGCCCTCCTCAACTGCCCGGCTATTTTTTTATCTCAAAGGAGAGAGCGTCACGTAGTTGAGGTTCACGCATCTCTTGAAGCGTACCGAATTCTCGAGAAATGCAAAGCTGAGCGCCATCGTCGTTATACAAGAGCGGAAAAGGAAAACGTAGCGACATGGCCGAGAGCCGTCTTCTCAGAACAGTATTTACTCAACCATTGCATAACAGCCGCTCTCAGCGCCCCCACTCGTTGGGCGTTTCATGAAAAGAAAGAGCGCTGCTACTCTCCTCACCCTGCCTCCTCTTATAAAGTGAGAATAAGTGCTATGAAACGATTCGACAAGCCGATCGGTTTCTTGGGAGCGACTGCAGCTCCCACTCGGTGGGCGCGCGTTGTGGCCGACGTGAACACGGTCTCTAAACGTTTCGACGTCGTCACTTGTTATCCCGCATATTGCAACGCAGCCGAATTGAAGAAGATAGGGACGCACTATTTTAAACCATACGCTCCAATATGTATTTGTCACCGCCGCGCTCACACGCCTTATTGCTTTTTCGAGACGATCGTGTCACAACACAGAAATAGAAAAAAAAGCAGCAAAGCGACGAGCTTTGCCTAAATGATCAAAAAAAAATAAAAAATAAAAAATTAATCTCCTCCTCCTCCTCCTCCTCCTCCTCCTCCTCCTCCTCCTCCTCCTCCTCCTCTCCCTCTTCTTTTTAAAAAAAAAATAAATATTTGTATCAGACTCCTCTGGAGTCTGACACAAAACATTTATGACTATTGAGTGAAAATAGAATTTTATCGCAAAAAATAAAAAGAAAAAAAAAGACACTTCTGCCGCCGCTACTGTGACACCGGCCGGAATCAATAAAAAGGTCGGCGGACTTTTCTCCACAACCATTCACTACCGACCGTTCGAGTGAGAAACACAGCAGACAGTCAGACACACAACCGCTCTCTCACGCGTGCTGAAAAAAAAAAAAAAAAAAAGTCGAGCAGTAGAAGCAAACTTTTCACAGAAATTCATTTCGACGCTCGACTACAAGGACCCTTTAGTTGTATCATTAGCGGTCCGTCGGGTTGTGGAAAATCGCGCTTGGTGGATCAATTTCTGAGCGACGTGAACAATTTGGTCACGCCGCCGGTGGAAAAGACTTTTTACCATTACGGCGAGTGGCAACCTCTGTTTGAAAAAATGCAAAATCAGTACGGTGTGGAATTCAGAGAAGGTCTTCCTAGCAAAGAGACTATAGCGGGAGACGTGGAAGTAGCAGAAGACGCCTTACGACCCCACACTCTACTGATATTGGACGATCTGATGAGCAGTTCCAATCAGCAAGTGGTAGCCGACATCTTTACTAAATACTCGCATCACTGGAACGTGAGCGTCATATACATCACTCAGAACCTATTCCAGAAATCACCCGACTTTCGAACTATGAGTCTGAACGCTCACTACATGATCGTTTTCAAGAACCCGCGCGACATGGGGCAAATAGCTAGTCTGTCTCGCCAGGTGTTTCCGTCCAACGCGGCGGCCCTCTCTAGTATATTTACCCATGAACTCAAGCGACCTCACTCATACCTCCTTCTGGACTTCAAGCAGTCAACACCTGACGATCTGAGAATACGCTCCTCTTTGACGTCCATACACTCTCAGCTAGTGTTCGTACCGCTAGACAAAAAAAAGAACAAGAGAAAGCAGTAGCAAAAATGTCTTCTCATCTACTCGAAAGACACTTTGGTACTCTCAAGCACTTAGCTAAGTGCTCGCCAAAGGACTGCTCGCATCTAATAGACTCTGGAAGCGACGATCTGATCGCAGCGTTGAGTGAGATCTGTCACAATTTACTGGTAGGGAACATCCCGCTCAGCGACAAACAACTGGACAAGCTTCGAGAATCGGCTGACGTGTTGAGGGAGGTCGGCAAAAAATCTACGCCCATCAAAAAAAAGAGACGCGTCTTGGTACAAGAGGGAGGTTTCCTCATTCCGGCTCTCATAGGGATGGCCTTACCGCTTATAAAGAGCATTCTCCGTATATGAGACACCTCATTCGACACCTACTCGCCGACAGCACCACCACCACTACCGCCACCACCAGCGTCATTGCCACCGTCGTCCCCATGACGGACTCAGAGCAGCAACAACACTACAAACGCTTAGCGCTCGTGGATCCTGAGACGCTCTACAAATCATCACGAGCAGGTCTACTTCATCATGTGCCCGCTGCTGCTACTACTAGCGCTGCTACTACTGCAGTCGCTGCTGCTAGTACTTCTACTGCTCCAAACCTTCCTCCTCTTCCTGATGAGCGCACTGAAAAGAACGAGAGTTCCGCTCCTGCCACCGCCGCCCGCCTACCTGCCGACATGGCCTATTACCACAAGCAGGCAGAACAGTCCCTTCATCCCGACGCGGCCTTGCACCAGGTGCTACAGTTTATCTACAGGGACTTGGACTTAGTGTTGAACGATCCCACTTTGGAATCGCGCGAGAAAATGTTGAAATACCGAAGGTTGTTGAATAGATTGCAATTTTTTCTCGCGAATCCCCACAACAGCAACATCTCTTCGTCCTACTCTTCTTCGCCCCCGGCTCACCTCCGTCAGTCTGCTGAAGAGGCCAGCGCGTCCCTACTTGAGCGGTTGGCGAACCAAGTTCCCAAGAGGAATCGCACCCGGACCGTGGCGCTGTACAAACAATTGGAGAAATCCGGTGTGATCAAGTGGAACGAGGACGGTGCGGTGCGCGAGATGTCGGGTCGGAGAATACCACCTGAGCATCGCATCAACATAGTGGACTTACTGAACGACGCCGCCAGGTTCAGGAAGACGGCGCCCAGACCGGCGGGCTACTCTCCGTTCACGAAAGCGCTGCGCGAAGCAGTTCCCACAGACTCCTTGATCGGAAACCATCTGTATAAAGCGAGCGGACCTGGCCAAAGCTTAGACACACGGCTCGCTGACAGAGGTCGGAAACGACCGAGCTTCCACTCGGAAGAAGGAGAATCAGCAGCAGCAGCAGCAGTAGCAGCAGCAGACTCTTCTCTCCAGGTGGACGATCCATCCTCTGACGACGAGGAGGACAGTGAACTTTTCCAAACTCCGACTTCCTATAGGAGCGTGGCGAGTAAGAAAAGGAAAGGGCGCAACCGCCTAGCGGCGAGGTCGTCGTTCACGCCCTCAACAGGCCCACCATGGGCAAACCAGTGAAGAGACTGACCAAGAAGGAAAAAGAAAAGAAGCGCGTAGTAGCTAGATATACCGACGTCAAAGCGCCCTCCAGTTTCACTAGCGTGACTAAACTCCAGAAACATCATTTTCGCCACCTGAACCCGGCCGTCATCCGAGATGCTTTAGTGTCGCTGGACGCCTACACTAAACATAAACCCATTCGGAGAAAATTCGCAAGGAACAAGACTATAACCGGCGCAATCGATCAGCAGTGGCAGATAGATCTGATGGACATGCAAGCTTTGGCGTCTCACAACGACCGCTTCCGGTACGTGGTGACGGCGATCGACGTTTTCTCTAGGTACGCGTGGGCCGTTCCCATTAAATCCAAGAGCGGCGCTGATGTCACCGAGGCCTTCCGAGAGATGACAGGCACTGGCGAGAGACGACCGCGCACTGTTCAGACAGACAAGGGGAAAGAGTTTTTGAACAAGATCTTTCAAGATCACTTGAAGAGCGAGGGCATAGAGTTCTTCACTGGCGAGAACGACGACATCAAAGCTAGTCTAGTGGAGCGCTTGAACCGCAGTCTGAAGGAGAAGCTGTGGCGTTATTTCACACACAAGCGCACGTATCGCTACGTAGACGTACTGCACCATGTAGTGTCTTCTTACAATCGCACTCACCACAAGACGTTGAAAATGGCGCCGGCTCAAGTCAGCTCGGAAAACAGCGAAACAGTTTTCTACCGACAAGATCTCCCAACTAACAAACAAATCGACGAAATATGGAAAAAGAAGAAAAAAACAAAGACGTTCGCCGTCGACGTCATCGCTCCGGGTGACAGAGTGAGGATGTTGAGAACTAAAGGCGCCTTCGACAAAGGGTACGAGGGAAACTGGCGCGAGGAAGTGGTCGACGTTGCTAAGACGTTGGGAAGCAGAGGGTTCGAGCTGAAAGACGACAAGGGCGAGGAGATAAAAGGCGTCTTCTACCCGGAAGAGGTTCAGAAGGTGTACAAGAGTCGTTACGACAACAACTACCTGATAGACGAGGTGTTGCGCCGCAAGACCGTCGACGGTAAAGAGTTAGCTTTCGTACGTTGGTTAGGTTACGACGACAAGTTCAACGAGTGGATCCCCGTCAAAAAAATAACGTAGAAAAAAAAAAAAAAAAAATGAACATCACTCTACCTAGCAACAGCTCTATGGAGTATTATCCTGACAACAACTTGACGTCTTTCCGAACTCACTTCGACTCGCCGCTCCTTCTGCCCGAAGCGTACGAAGCGGCTCTGACTGAGATCATCCTCCCTACAGAATGGACTAACGTGCACGACGACGACTTGATCATCGTTGTTCCTCTGCGCACCAAGGGTTCGCTAGAGGAGGCGATCAACGTTTTAAAAGAAACTAAATTCGCCGAAGGAAGAAAACCACAGGTAGACTGGAGGGGAATGAAAAACGCGAACGGTCTGAGCAAGCTGACGTTCAGCTCAAAATACCCGCTGAGCTGGAAGGAAGCGAGCTATGTAACGGTGGAAGAGATATCAGACACGTCGGAAGAGCAGCGATTGAAACCGGAAACAAAAAGGTTCAAGAGAGAGGTCGACTTGAGACAGACGAATGCCGTATACAAGCAGTTCTTGTCCCCGGCGGTGAAGAAGAAGGCGATCAGCGATCAAGCAAGACAGATGATCGAAGAGATGGAGAAAGACATGGGAGTGCGCAGTTTCATGCCAAACATATTCCAGATACCTCCTATTTTCACCGGAAGCAACCACACCCTAGTCGAGCGCTTGAGTCAGACGATGCGAGATGACAGACTTGAGGGCTCCAGCTTCTTGCTCAAACCGATGCGGATCTTATCGTACGACGCCAACACGAAACGCGTCACCATCAAACCGCCGAGACACTGCGCTGTCCTGCTGACTCAGCATCTCGCATGCGTTCTAGGCTTCGGAGAGAAGACGTGTTTCGCGTCGCCGACTACCGGCGCCTACTCGATGGATGTTTACGGGGACGTCCACTCTGTGTACATATACACCGACATGATCCAGGAGAGACGTGTGGGCGACATGCAAGTGCCGCGGTTGCGCTGCGTCGCGGTGGACAGAGGCGGAAAGCGTCGAGGTGGCGTGCAAGCTATCAGTTTTCCCCATTTGGATTATTTCCCCTTGAAATCCAAGAGGTTTACCGAGGTAGGCATCTATTTAAGAGACCGATCCGGTCATTCCATCCCATTCGGTAGAGGCGAGGTGACCGTGACACTTCATCTGAGACCTATTGAGCGCTGGAAGAGAGAAAAATGATGCGTCAACGCGTTCCGTACTTTCCACCCAGGCGCACCGTCGGCAGAGGGTACAGCGATTACTACAACGCGCAGCTGGGCAACGGCATCAACGTGTACAGCGGGCGCTCTTTCCAGAGCGGGCACGGTTTGGGCGGCGCTCTGTTAGGTCTGATGCGCTCGGCTACCCCGCTATTGAAGTCGGTGGGAAAAACGCTGCTCCGCGCCGGTGTGGGCGTAGCTAAAGATGTGCTGGCGGGTCGGACTTTAAAGAGCAGCGTGAAAGACCGAGGCGCAGGCGCTCTGAAGAGACTGGCGAGTACGGCGTTCTCGGGAGGAAAGACGACTGTCGCGTCTAAGAAAGGGTCGAAACGTCGCCGGCATTCTCCTCAGACGGGCGGTGGCTCTTGCAAGAGACGTAGAGGGGATGTATTCGACCGGTAAGCGCCTAGGCGTTCAGGTATAAATAAAAAGACTGGAGGCGGCCGGCGTCAGTCTGTCGGCCGCGTGAAGAGAGAACACAATGGCTTACGTACACGAGAGCAGTAACGAGTGCGGGCTCTCTGAGCTCGACCTGCACACCGTAGCGCCGACTCAGACTACTATCTTAAAGTCGTCTTTCCTGGGGATAGAAACAAAAAACTCTTTAGAGGATGGAGGTAACATAAATTTCACCATCAACAAGTCGCAAGAGTACACAGACCTGAACGAGAATTACCTTCATCTGGAATGTCAAGTGCTGAAAGCGAACGGAGCGGCGATCGAGGACACCGACGCGGTAGCTCCGGTGAACAACTTGGCTCACTCGCTCTTCAAAGACGTCCAAGTCTCCATCGGCGGTTTCAAAGTGTCTGGCAACACCGAGACCTACCCTTACCGAGCTTACTTGGAAGGGTTACTCAACTACAACAAAGACGTGAAGGACGGCGTCATGAGCGCCCAGGGGTGGCATGAAGATACGCCCGGTCAGTTTGACACGTTGACTGACGCGAATGCGGGGTACAAAGCGCGCAAGAAGCTAATCTCCAACAAGCGCTTTTCGCTGATGGCGCGACTGCACTTTGACCTGGCTCATCAACCGAAGCTCATCGTTGGAGAGACAGAAATCAATCTCACTCTGAAACAGGCGGCGCCCTCTTTCTATCTGATGTGCGCCGCTGACGGAGGCTACAGCTTGAAGATCTACAAAGCAAAGCTCTACGTGCGACGCGTGCTGGTGGCGGACGCTGTAGCGGAAACGCACGAGAGAGCGGTGATAGAACACGGGCCCTTCGACTACCCGGTGAACAGAGTGGAGGTGACGACGTACGCCATCCCTCAAGGTAACAGAGATCACAGCTACACGCACTCCAACACAGGCCAGCTTCCCAAGTCGATGATGATTTGCTTCCTGGACCACGACGCCTTCAACGGTAGCTACACCAAGAACCCGTTCGAGATGAAGCATTACGACATCAGCTCGCTTCAAGTGATAGTGAACGATCAGAAAGTGCCGAACGACGCCTACGTGCCCGACTTTAAGACCAAAGCGGCCGTGAGGGAGTACTTGGCGCTACACACGGAAACGGGGATGTACGAGGGCGCGCGCTCCTGCGGTATTTCATACGATCAATTCCTGAACGGTTACACGGTGTTCCCCCTCGACTTAACCCCAGACAGATCGCACGACGGGTGTCGCGTGAACCTTATAAGAGCGGGTCAGCTGAGGGTGGAAGTCAGTTTCCGCTCGGCGCTACAAGCGACAACAACGGTGCTACTCTACTTGGTGTACGACAACGTCGTCGAGCTGACCCGAGATCGACACCCCATCACCGACTACCTCATGAACTGAAGACAAGACGGCGGTACTTGGCGTATCGTATGAACACGCTTGAAATAAGCAGAGTGTTGAAGGAAAACGTTCACACAAAACATCGTTTCCTGGGCGTTTTCTCTTGTGACACTATTCCGAAGCACCCTATCAAAGACACTTGTTTCGTGAGCAACACAGATCCGCAACATTTACCAGGTCAGCATTGGGTGGCGTTTTACGTGTCGAGCACGGGTGAAGTGTACTACTTTGATTCCTTCGCCTTACCGCCGCTGAGTGCGGAGTTCTTGTCTTTCGTGGAACGCTCTGCTCCGTTCAAGTGGCAAAGAAACCGCATTCAACTACAAGACACTTCTGCTGACACCTGTGGACCTCATTGCGTTCATTTCCTAATTGAAGCATGTCGAACAAGAAACCCCAAGAAGTGCGTCATGCGCATGAGCAAAATCCCAAAGCTGAGCGACCGGGCCGTGAGTCAGAAGCTATCGATGATGCTGTTGTGACGGGTTGTTGCGATGGCGGCCGTTTCATGGAGGCAAAGATTCTCTGCCTTGCCGAAATGGTGTTGGATTTATCCAAAGTCGTGCAATGTCTATTGGAGAGAAGTCGTCCGGGGTGTGGTGGTGCGAGTGACGGCGGCGTGAGACTTTGCGGCCTATTGAGTTGCTGCAAATCGAAGAAGCAAGCTAAAAAAGCATAAACTTGTGTGTTTTTTCTGATTGAAATGAAAATAAAGAATAAAATGAAAAGAAAAGAAATTATCTTGTTGTGTTTTTATTTCTATATATAAGTTACATAACTTTTTTTTTGTTTGTTTGTTTACAAACAGTCACGTGTCACGTGGTGTTGTTTACAAACAAGAGAGCCACGTGGTGTTGTTTACAAACAAACCCTAAGTAGGTCACGTTACCCTAGTTACCAGAATGCCGGCTTCTGATTGGCTGAGCCTAAGTAGGTCACGTGACGTAAGTAGGTCACGTTACCATGGTTACCAGAATGCCAGCCTCTGATTGGCTGAGAGCTTCTAAGTAGGTCAGTAGGTCACCCAGAATGCTGGCTTCTGATTGGCTGAGAGCCCTAAGTAGGTCACGTTACCATGGCAACGGGTCACGTGACCAAATGGAGGCCTCTGATTGGCTGCATGTCGATTGAGTAATAAACAGTAATTAACTATAGTCCCGTTCCGATACATACTATACTACTCCCCTATGGCTACATGGGGGTGTTCAGTCAAACATGGCGGCCCCCACGGCCCCCCGTGTGTGAGCCCCTATGGCTGCATGGGGGTGTTCTGCCCAAAAAGGCGGCCCCCACGGCCCCCGTGTGTAGCCCCTATAGCTACACGGGGGTGTTCTGCCCAACATGGCGGCCCCCACGGCCCCCCTGTGTGAGCCCCTATAGCTGCATGGGGGTGTTCTGTCCAACATGGCGGCCCCCACGGCCCCCCGTGTGTGAGCCCCTATAGCTGCATGGGGGTGTTCTGCCCAAAAAGGCGGCCCCCACGGCCCCCGTGTGTAGCCCCTATAGCTACACGGGGGTGTTCTGCCCAACATGGCGGCCCCCACGGCCCCCCTGTGTGAGCCCCTATAGCTGCATGGGGGTGTTCTGTCCAACATGGCGGCCCCCACGGCCCCCCGTGTGTGAGCCCCTATAGCTGCATGGGGGTGTTCTGTCCAACATGGCGGCCCCCACGGCCCCCCGTGTGTGAACCCCTATAGCTGCATGGGGGTATTCTGTCCAACATGGCGGCCCCCACGGCCCCCGTGTGTGAGCCCCTATAGCTGCATGGGGGTGTTCTGTCCAACATGGCCGCCCCCACGGCCCCCCTGTGTGATCCCCTATAGCTGCATAGGGGCGTTCTGCCCAACATGGCGGCCCCCATGGCCCCCGTGTGTGAGCCCCTATAGCTGCATGGGGGTGTTCTGTCCAACATGGCCGCCCCCACGGCCCCCGTGTGTGAGCCCCTATAGCTGCATGGGGGTGTTCTGTCCAACATGGCCGCCCCCACGGCCCCCGTGTGTGAGCCCCTATAGCTGCATGGGGGCGTTCTGTCCAACATGGCCGCCCCCACGGCCCCCCTGTGTGAGCCCCTATAGCTGCATAGGGGCGTTCTGTCCAACATGGCCGCCCCCACGGCCCCCGTGTGAGAGCCCCTATAGCTGCATGGGGGTGTTCTGCCCAACATGGCGGCCCCCACGGCCCCCGTGTGTGAGCCCCTATAGCTGCATGGGGGCGTTCTGTCCAACATGGCCGCCCCCACGGCCCCCGTGTGTGAGCCCCCATAGCTGCATGGGGGAGTTCTGCCCAACATGGCGGCCCCCACGGCCCCCGTGTGTGAGCCCCTATAGCTGTATGGGGGTGTTCTGCCCAACATGGCGGCCCCCACGGCCCTCGTGTGTAAACCCTATAGCTGCATGGGGGCGTTCTGTCCAACATGGCGGCCCCCACGGCCCCCACGGCCCCCGTGTGTGAGCCCCTATAGCTGCATGGGGGTGTTCTGCCCAACATGGCCGCCCCCACGGCCCCCGTGTGTGAGCCCCTATAGCTGCATGGGGACGTTCTGCCCAACATGGCGGCCCCCACGGCCCCCCGTGTGAGCCCCTATAGCTGCATGGGGGCGTTCTGTCCAACATGGCCGCCCCCATGGCCCCCGTGTGTGAACCCCTATAGCTGCATGGGGGTGTTCTGCCCAACATGGCGGCCCCCATGGCCCCCCGTGTGTGAATCCCTATAGCTGCATGGGGGTGTTCTGTCCAACATGGCGGCCCCCACGGCCCCCCTGTGTGAACCCCTATAGCTGCATGGGGGCGTTCTGTCCAACATGGCGGCCCCCATGGCCCCCCGTGTGTGAACCCCTATAGCTGCATGGGGGTGTTCTGTCCAACATGGCGGCCCCCACGGCCCCCCTGTGTGAACCCCTATAGCTGCATGGGGGCGTTCTGTCCAACATAGCGGCCCCCACGGCCCCCCGTGTGTAGCCCCTATAGCTGCATAGGGGCGTTCTGTCCAACATGGCGGCCCCCACGGCCCCCCCTGTGTGTGAGCACCTATAGCTGTATGGGGGTGTTCTGTCCAACATGGCCGCCCCCACGGCCCCCGTGTGTGAGCCCCTATAGCTGCATGGGGGTGTTCTGCCCAACATGGCGGCCCCCACGGCCCCCCCTGTGTGTGAGCACCTATAGCTGTATGGGGACGTTCTGTCCAACATGGCCGCCCCCACGCCCCCCCCCCCGTGTGTGAGCCCCTATATAGCTGCATGGGGACGTTCTGTCCAACATGGCGGCCCCCATGGCCCCCCGTGTGTAGCCCCTATAGCTGCATGGGGGTGTTCTGTCCAACATGGCGGCCCCCACGGCCCCCGTGTGTGAGCCCCTATAGCTGCATGGGGGTGTTCTGTCCAACATGGCGGCCCCCACGGCCCCCGTGTGTAACCCCTATAGCTGCACGGGGGTGTTCTGTCCAACATGGCGGCCCCCACAGCCCCGTGTGTGGGCCCCTATAGCTGCACGGGGGTGTTCTGTCCAACATGGCGGCCCCCACGCCCCCCGTGTGTGAGCCCCCTATAGCTGCATGGGGGTGTTCTGCCCAACATGGCGGCCCCCACGGCCCTCATGTGTTAACCCCTATAGCTACACGGGGAGGACGGCTTACCTCAGGTCGTGCCTCCAGTGCTGTATCACACCCTGCCCTGAGTGAGGCTTACCCGGGGAGGCTTAGGGAGGGGTCATTATTTATCCACAGGGGGGTGGGATCAAAACAATTTTGGGTGCAGGGGGGCAAAACAATCTAGGAGCGTCTCAAGGGTTGGGGGGCAGGCGTGGCAATAAAATTTCGACGTGCTCTGGGGGGGGGGGGGGGGGGGCGGACATTTTTTCGCACACTTGTTGGAAAATCTACTGGTTCAACCCCCCCCCCCCCTATACCTGTTATTGAGTAATGACACTTCCTTAGTGACTTAGCGTCCGCTGCATGATAAATACCCTGTACACTGCTGTATCACACCCGGCCCTGAGTGACTTGGGGCCCCTGATCGGGGGTCCCCATGTCGCATGGCAGATTGAAGAAATGGCCATGTCCCATGTCACTATAGGCCTATACCAAACAGATCAGGGAGGCACATTAGTGTCACATCTTAGAAATATGGCCATTAATTTATGGCCCTGAAGGATTTCTGTTAAAGGGGGTGTCCACAAAGAAATGTCTTTTTGCTATTCATATCACTAAGCTCAATGTCCCAGTCGATTTTAAGAAATGCCCATGTCACATGTCACTATAGGATGGCCATTACCCATGTCGATTTTAAGAAATTCCGATGTCGCCACATCAAATTTAGGGGTGTAGGGCAGTTGGCTTAGCGTCATGACCCTGCACGATACGGCCCAAAAAAATAAAGGGTTTGTTTCAGGTAACATGGTATCAAAGTATAGGGTCGGTAGGTCGGATTTATCTTTTTTTAAATTAAATTTTACATGAAAGTGCCGGCCCCTCTACACACCCTAAAATTGACCCCCAAAAAAGGATTTTTTAATAAAATTCTTTAAAATTGCATAAAAAGCGTAGGGTGGGTTCTATATTGATAGGGTCGGTCGGGTAACCTGAAACAAACCTTTTTTTAATATTTAGCCTCAGCGTCCTGTATAGACTGCAGCCGGCGTGGCGGCCTGAGGGGTGGGGTGGCGGCATGGGAGGCACCCATCTGTCCGATGCATCACCCACAACCTCATACTGGACACAGGACACATCCCTTAGGCCACTCAGAGAAAGAAACGGTTTGTCATCACTGAGGAATGAAAGATATGATGCGGGATTTATTTCCTTCAAAACTACAGGCCAAAATGCAGAGGATTATATATACTTCTTGTGACCAGAATTAACATTCACAAATGTGGAGAAATTTCAATGTATTACTATCCCATGGCACTGCATTACTGACAGTATAACATTTAATTTGAAACCACACAGAGAGAAGAAACCGCGTCAAAAGGGAGTCCATGTTTCCTTCAGAATGACTCCCCTCTTTAGGGGAGCCCAGGCTACCTTAGGGAGCCCAGGTGACTCACTGGCTGACCTAAGGGAGTCACCTGGGGGAGTCATATGCCACAGAGAGTTATATGACTCCCCCAGGTGACTCCCTTAGGTCAGCCAGAGAGTCAACTGGGCTCCCTTAGACAACCTGGACTCCCTTAGAGAGAGGAGTCATTCTGGAGGCAACCTGGACTCCCTTTCGACGCTGTTTCTTTTTTCTGTGCAAATATACTTCTCCATTTTTATCATGTGTTCATTTTGAAAAGTGATTTTTATGACCTGCACAGTTTTTAAAGGACCCCCCTCCCCCTCCCCAGTAGCCTCACAGTGGCCTGTTGTTTTAAAGAACAGGGGACGGCGGGGATTTGTGCAGACGCACAAACAGTTTATGCCCCAAAATGTCATACCCCACTTTTTTTTCACTGAAAACAGGGAAATATCCTCGACCCCCAAGCCGTTGTTGAACAAATTGACCACTGCCCAAGCAGTGATGACATGACTGCATGTATAGACCGGCCCGGCCCATGCTATACTGTACCTCCTGCACGGCAGGCTTCAGCCCCAATCCCGTTGACCTCTCCACACCCAGTTACCATGGCAACCTTTTTATTTGCATCCCCACTGCTCCCAGAAGGTCCTATTCATCGACGTCCTGGCCACTTCCGGTAGTTCTGCACCCATACAGCACCGCGCCACCCACTGAGCCGTGTATCAATGGCCGCCCCCACCGGGCGCCGCCATCTTGTGTGCTACCCGCCCCCTAGCGGCGCTGTGACAAACTACGTCATGGTTACACTCACAGAGGTCATCACGTCCTTGACGTAAGGTGACGACCCTTTGTTCACAGTGACCTCTGATAAGGAGATCCGCCACACGGGCGCCATCACTACGTCACAGACTACGTCATGACGAGACGCAGCCTCGTCCTGCCGCCGGTCACGTGTCCTGCAGTCTGACGGCACATGCGCACTGTGTGACATCCGGGACATCGATTTGCAGGTTCCGTTAGGGCCCACTAGGGGGAGCTACGGGCGGCGTAATGATACAGATAGCGGGCGGTGACCGCTGATATGGCGGGACGCGGGGGGGGGTAGGGATTGCTAACATGTATGGGAGCAGCTCAGGCCAACACAACACGTATTGGGATGCCCAAGTCTCAACATGAAGGGTTGGTGGCAGTGGCGGATCCAGGAATTTCAGAAAGCGGGGGGGGGGGGGGGGGGAGGGGGCGCTGAAATAGGCTACCTACAGCATTGGGGGTATTGAACCATCTAAATTAAAATTTACAGAAAAATAGGGGGCGCGCGCCCCTTGTGCCCCCCCCCTGGATCCGGCCTGGGTGGACATTCGGATAATTAAGAGGGGTGTTGGTAGAAATTAGAATATAGAATTAAGGTATGGCGAATGTGCGGTCGGATGTGTTCATTACTCAAACTGGAAACCTGGGGTTAAGCCCCGGGGTTTAGCGCGATACTCGATGGAAACCAGTTTTGAGCAGAAAATACCTTTGTAATATCTACATATGTTTTCAATACCCTCAGCTTATTCCCAAGTTCATTGCCTATTTCACGCCCCCCCCCCTCCTTTCCTAATTTCCTGGATGTGTCCCTGAGATTTGATGCAACATCTTCAACAGAATGGGATTGCCCGAGGTCATCACCCCCCCCCCCCCTCATCCTACCCTGCCCCCCCCCCCATCCCCCTGCCCCCCTTACCCTACCACCCCCCCCCCCCCCCATCCCACCCACCCTATAACGATACATCAGGATGACTGGGTGAGGGCGGCCATATTGGCACCAGTTGCATCCCGTGCTATCGTTTACATATATATATAAGGCCCGGAATAGCGGTCCCCCCCCTCTCCCTATTGCTGGTAGGGCAGCAAGACTTGGATATTTACATTAAACCTCGCGTATAAGCCTATAGCTCGCTTATAAGCCGCACCCCTAAATTTAACAGATTATATAAGCCGCAGAGGGGGTCTGAAAATTGCTAATTTGGTACTGCAGTGTAGAATACATAGGAAAACTCTCGTACGCCCTGCACCCTATATGGGCATGTTTAGTATCAAGATAAAGCTGCGTCTGACTTCAAGTCGCGGCTTATACACGAGTCTTTAGGGTAGAGGGTTGATACCCGTATAGCTAGGACATGGAGAGGGTTACTATGAGTGAGCGGGGAGGGGGGAGGTGGCAGGGGCTGGGAGGAAACCTATCTATAAGGCCGATATTGGGACTGGGTACTAGCGCCCAATAGTAGGGCCCCAGACTGGTTAATTCGACAAGGCAACAAGCCCCTGTTTTAATCCTTGTGACAATTAATAAATTAAGGGACAAGGTATTTTTATTAAGATCGACAAGGGACATTGGCATTTCTTATATTCGACAAGTGACACAGCTATCTCCCGTCTAAGGCCCTAATAGGGAGAGGGAGAGAGAGTCATTTTGAGGAGGAGAGGAGGAGAGGAGGAGGAGTGGGGGGGGGGGGAGGGTTTAGGATGGGGGAGGGAGTAGGCTGCATGCGCGATGTGCTCATTTCCTAAAACGTTGTGTCGGCAGAGGCCGGCAGGGGGCGGCAGAGGTCGGAGATTGGACAAACGGCGCCGTTTGATGGAATGGGACGCTTCCGGTCCCCGCCCCCCCTGACAAGGTCAGGCCAAGGTCGTGCCGTGATTTCCTGCCATGTTTTGTGTCCGGGATATTGATCCTAAAGAGCCGGCGAATCTCATTTTGTGAATAATCATGGATGAAATAAATGAGTTTGTCATATACAAAGTAATCACCCAAAAACCCATGGAGACAGGACGGGGGAGGGGGTAAATGGATGGAGAGATAGATGGATAGAGAGATGGATAGAGAGATAGATAGATAGATAGAGAGAGAGAGAGAGAGAGAGAGAGAGAGAGAGAGAGAGAGAGAGAGAGAGGGAGAGAGAGAGAGAGAGAGAGGCATAGAGAGACAGGGAGAGAGACAGACAGCGAGAGAGACAGACAGACAGACAGACAGACAGAGAGAGAGCCAGAGACAGAGAGAGACAGACAACCAAAGACAGACAGTGATAGACAGACAGAAACAGACAAACAGAGACAGACCGACATACAAACAGACAAAAAGATCTAAGGAGGAAAATGGAGAATGACAGAGAAAAAAGGGCGGGAGGAGAGAAGCTAGTGGGGATAAGTGAGATCGGGGTGAGGGGGGGGGGTTTATGAGAGGATTTAGTGTGTAGAGTAATAGTGTGGTGGAATCCCGCGGTAACCTTGTTACAGTGCAGCGTTATCTGTATCTGTATTAAGACTTCCACTGTACGCTGACAGCCGACGACATGAACACCACGGGGAGGGAGGTTGTACATATACATATGGTGGTTTGTACTTGGTTAATGTACCCAGTATATGGAAACCATGCAGTAGGGGATGCAGGATTTGGAAAATACGGGGCGCGTCCCCTTTTCTTGGTCAAAGGAGGGGGCGCACCCAGATTTTCGGGCTAAATTGAGGTGCAAAAATCACAAATAAACGTTTAACTACAGGCCAAAAGGAGGGGGCCCGCGCCCTCTCTAAATCCGCCACTGTAAAACAGTAGTTTGTACTTGGCGTAAGTAAGTAGTACCGGTATACGGAAACAGTGATTTGTGCTTGTAAGTAACATATATAGAAACGGTGGTTTGTACTTGTAATTAGTATATGGAAACAGTGGTTGTACTTGTAAGTACCGTCAATTCCCGCGTACTACCCGCATCTTGCGTATAACCCGCACCCCCAACATAGGGGAATCCTATAACCCTTTTTTGAATTTGAAAATTTCAATCTTGGTACTGTTCTATAGTAATAAGCAGTAGTTTGTAAATGTTAGTAGTATATGGAAACAGGGGTTTTAACGTGTAAGTAGTATATGGAAACCGGGGTTTTAACGTGTAAGTAGTATATGGAAACCGGGGTTTCTACATGTAAGTAGTATATGGAAACTGAAGTTTGTACTTGGTGTATGTAAGCAGCATATGGAAAGTAGTTTGTGCACGGTGCTTAGGCAGGCTATAAATATCATTGTTGAAATGCAATTTTACATACAGAGATAGTATATAAAAACATCTAGCATGAATACTTTAAACCTGACTATTGGATGATTCCGTCTCTGTCCCCCAGTACGGGTGTCCTGACACGACCCGTGCTGACCTGCGTATGTACGTCCTGTGGGGGTTACATGATGCGGCACATGGGCTGCCCTCAGCAACATGGTCAGATCGATGGTCTCTGACCCCCCCGGGCTCCCCCCCCCCTCCCCCCCTACACAAGTGTCACTGTCATGTATCAGCCCCGGGGTTAATACAGCTACAGCAGGAGCAAACCAACCTAACATAAAACCCCTCATAAGCCAAACCCCAACTTGGGAAAAAGAAGTTGTGTATATGAAAAAAGTTGAAAATTATTTTATATGTAATCTAATGTTTTGAAATAATAATAAGCTGAAACCCAAGTTTGAGGGGGGAATCGGCTTATAAAAATTTTGGAAAAGCCAAAATAGATTTGTCTAATAGATGGGGTTTTACAGTAGTAGTAAAATGATAAAGCCGGTAGCATGATACGCACCACCACAAACAGTAAGATGTGACCGGAGCTCAACTCACACGGGATTTATGTTCATTTATTGTCATGATGCACCAATGAAGCAAAGGCAAGTACCACACTGATTCTGCATCAACCCTGTGGTTTCAGTGTATGATGCATTCATGTGTTGGCACAGCAAAGAGCATTGCACATTTAAGCACTGTATGCTGCTGAAAGATGACATTTGTTGTTATGATGCACCAATGCATCCACGTCGAGTAACTCACCGGTGCTGCATTGATACACCATGCCAACCCTTCCAGGGTGTCTCAACCCTGTAGAGTAACTCACCAGCGCTGCATTCATGCATCATGATACCCAAAGGCATGATGGATTAATGCATCATCCCATCCTCAAAGGTTAAGTCAGTGTCACATGTTACTTGTTATGTTCACCATGCGCCTTATGTACATGTGATACTCCTGCCGTGGTTGGCCCTGTGTGAAGATAGCAGCTACAACATACACTCAATTAACTCTTTAAGGGCGGCATCAGGCCTTAATGCATCATGCCCTGTGTCGTCATGATGCATGAATGCAGCCCTGGTGAGTGACTCACATCAGCGCTAGTTGGTGACGTGCCTTAATATGCCTAGGCTGCATAACGCTTTAATGAATTACGCCTTTTATTGTCATGATGTATGAATGCGGCCAGGTCTGCATTCATGCATCACTCCCGAGCATGCCATTTTCTTTCTCTTATTTTACCTACCTTATCCCTTATAATCTTAAAACAGGCCTTATAGGCCTGGAGTTGTTACTGCTCTTGAATATGAGAGATGCACTCAGTTTAGGACTATTAGAGATACAGAATACTTAGGGAGTGGTCATTTCTCAAAAACATAGAGGAGGTGGTAGATTTTTGCATCAGGGGGTCAACAAACATTTCAGACCTTCCTCCCACAAGAAGGGTCCACATTTTCTCACCGTCTCCCTCCAAAGTAGGTTCAGATTGATCATGGAAAACCTCTTTTAGCTGTAATTAAGCCCAGGATTTCTGGTTAAATTTAGGTTAGATTTTTTGGTCTTCCCCTCAAAAGGGGTTAAAATGTTGGCCGCCCCAGATCTACCAACCCCCTGGTTGATCACTCCCTAAGGCACTGCTGGGGGAATGACATTGCCCCTGTGTGTGTGTGTGTGTGTGTGTGTGTGAGTGTGTGTGTGTGTGAGTGTGAGTGGTTGTGTGTGTGTGTGTGTGTGTGTGTGACTGTGTGTGTGTGTGTGTGAGGGGAGGGGCTGGTGTGTGACTGTGTGTGTGTGTGTGTGTGTGTGAGGGGAGGGGTTGGTGTGTGTGTGTAAGTGTGTGTGTGTGTGAGGGGAGGGACTGTAGCCCGTTATCTTCACGCCTTGTTAGGTTCTCCTGTACTCCTTGTTACCCCGGTCCTCCTGAGACATGACACCCCCCCCCCCCCCCCGACAACATACACACCGCCTTAAAGCTGGGCCGTCAGGGAATAAGTTCAGCATTTTCCATACATGGACTAAAATAACACTTCCACCAGAGGGCAGCAGTGTTTGGACAGGGGACCATGAGCATTGTCCAGCTACAACATATTCACCCTATCTTGTGCCTGTAAGAGCTGAGCTCCCAGCCCTTAAGAGCCCTCTTGTGAATGAAAACTGAACTATATCCAAAAGTGGCCTCACTTCAACCATGACGGTCAAGCTTTAACTCTTCGAGGACTGCATAGTGCATTAATGCACCATGCCCTTGTCGTCATGATACATGAATGCAGCCCTGGTGCATAACTCACCAAGGCTGCATTCAAGCATCATGCCAACCCTTCAAAATTGATACACTCCCGATGAGTTGGCATGATGCACAAATGCAATACTGCAAGTCACTCGTCGGGGCTGCCTTGGTGCATCATGACGACAAATGTCGCTTTTTAGCCAAGGTAAGTCCACATAGCTTTACCAACACGTACTAACACCGCTGTAATCCTAGCTGTTTGTAGGAGGGTGAGCAGAGGGAGGGTTATGTGCAGCGAAGCAAGAGAATATTTTTGCCATATCTACAATAAATTATGTCGCATCATAAATTTAGGATTATCCGCTACATGCATACTGGGGGCGGCTCTATGTAGTAATGTGCGGCGTGTGAGCACACAAGGCTAACATGCCTTATACCTGAAGTCACACTGCCGTATAGGGTGGTGCAGGGGAACAGGACCCATAGTTGTAAAGCTATTTGCCCAGCTAACAAAAAAAAAACACCGTTATTTTACGTCAGAATAACGTTTTAAACTTTGTATAACGTTATGCCATAGTAAGGATGGTTGTATAACGTTTTTTGTGATACCTCTTGTATACTGCATACAGCTTGTGGTATAAATAAGTTATAGGCCTTGTACTAAGCTATAGGGTCGTAAGTGTGAAGGGAGCCTATAAGGCTCCCATCACTGTATTTTGCGTACAACTTGGTACTCGTCTTATGACTACTACATACATGGCTGTGTGTGGATGCAGTCTATTGGGCAGCCTCTCCTACTGTGAGTGTACGTCAGATATAATATGCACGAGCAGCTGTATTGTCATATCGGGCCATCGTCAATTAGCATTGGACTAATATCTGAGATTTGATATGCACGATAGTAAGTAACACTACAATCAGCGGTTAGGTGTGTAGTTTGGGTTTATTGTACCTTAGGTCTACGATGGTATGCACCTAGTACCCTACCCAGCACTCTCTGACTGGCTAGTAGCGCGTGCCCCTTATATACAATAGGGTGGTGCAGCGCCACTGGTGGTGGGTGAAGGTACTAGGTAGCAGGTGTTTGTGTGCTTTGTCCTCGGCTTGTATGCGGGAACAAAGCAATCGTATATGATATTCTTGGTCAATTAATAGCGTTTTGAGCCTTCATAATATCACAGTATAAGTGTTATAATCCTTAGACAAATATAAGTATCCTTGGCTGGGGCCTTGGATGGTTACCCTGTCCTTAGCTTATAACACTTAAACAGCGACTCACTTGTACCACGACGACGCTCGGGTTGCCGAGCATGGGCGGCCTGTGTAACCATACACCTACTCCGTCATGCACCGTAACCATAGAGACAGAATGACTCCCCTGTGTAGGGTCCAGGTCGCCTAAGGGAGCCTAGGTGACTCTCTGGCTGACATAAGGGAGCCACCTTGGGGAGTCATATCACCAAGAGAGCTATATGACTCCCCTAGGTGACTCCCTTAGGTCAGCCAGAGAGTCACCTAGGCTCCCTTAAATATTAGGCGACCTGGACTCCCCTAGAGAGAGGAGTCACTCTGGAAGCAACCTGGACTCCCTTTTGACGCTGTTTCTTTTCTCTGTGATACAGCCGTGGGATGATGTTACACTGGGTATGAAGTATGCTATAGGCAGGCAGGACGTCATAGTGCAGTTAGATAAGCCCTTGGTGGTCATGATGCACCCATGTATCATGGCTATATCATGGGCTTGATACACTCTTGTTGGGGATGCATGATACATGGTTGCAGCTCTTATGCGGAAGTCAGGGTTATACGCGATGTTTTACCATAAGTATAGTATATGGAAACAGTAGTTTGTACATACAAGTAGTACATGGTAAAAGTAGTTTGATATTGGTGTATGTAAGTAGTATATGGAAACTGAAGTTTGTACATGTAAGTAGTATATGGAAACAGGGGTTTGGACATGTAAGTAGTATATGGAAACAGTGGTTTGGACATGTAACCCAGCTAACAAAAAAACGTTATTTTACGTCAAAATAACGTTCTAAAACTGTATATAACGTTATGCCATAGTGAGGAGCCTTAGAAAAACGTTATATAACGTTAAATAACGCTACAAAATGTTGTTTAACGTTTTTTGTTTACTGGGAAGTAGTATATGGAAACAATAGCACGTAATTGGTGTGTGTAAGCAGTATGTATATGAAAACTGATAAGTACACAGTTATTAAGCAGGCAATGCCATTCTTGAAATACAATTGTACATACAGAGATGGCTCATAATAATGCCGTATGGGGTGGTGTAGAGGAACAGCACCCATGGTTGTATAGCTGTCTGCCCAGCTAACAGAAATACATTATTTTACGTCAAAATAACGTTTTAAAACTTTGTATAACGTTATGTCATTGTAAGGAGCCTTAGAGAAACGTTATATAACGTTATAAAAGGTTGCATAACGTGCAGGAATTTTTGCTCCCCGGTCAAGGGGTCGACCCCCCCCCCCATCCCACCACTGCCCCCCCTGTTGTTAAAAAATGATCATTCCCTAAGGTTGCTTTATGTGCCCCTCGTCCGGCCTCTGAGCAATAACCTTTTAGTGGGTAATTAACGACCGGAAGTAGCAGCAGTGTCTCACGGGAAGGGAGGTCCCGTGCAGCAGGCCACTGATGGGAGTCACTTTCATTTTAAAAGCTTCAGAATGTTACTTAGGGTAGATTGACCTTGAGTCGGACACATGGCTTCAGACGGACACCTGAATTTTGGGTATATTCAAGCAAAATGCTAATTAAATGATGGTATCATTATAAGTATCAACCTCTTCTGTAATCCAATGGAATCAAATGTAATTGCATTCATACTTTTATGTTTTTTTGAGATCAGCAGAATAAAAACCTTGCAAATTGAAATTGATTGATTCTAATTTCATTTATTTCGTGGATAATGGTAGGCCTAAAGTTGTCATTTTTCCAACAAAGAACTGCTACTGGTTGTGTCTCACGACCTTGGGCCAATGTTTTTGTTTCTGACCGGGTGCCAGCTCTGACCGGTGATAGAATTTGGCTGAAAAGGTTAATGGATGTTATAACTCTCTAAACTAGTCATTAGTTGTCCATTTTTATCATCATCTGCCCTAAATAACCCGTTTTTATTCAGGCCGGTCAGAGCTGGCACCCGGTCAGAGCTGGCACCCGGTCAGAGCTGGCACCCGGTCAGAGCTGGCACCCCATCAGAGACAAAAACATTGGCCCAAGGTCGTGAGACACAGCCTACTCGTCTTTTTGTATAGATGTGACTTACTAGAAATTTCAGTGTCCGTCTCAGGGTATGTGTCCAACTCAAAGTGAGCCTACCCTATATCTCAGATATTTTCACTCAGTGCGCTCACTATGGACCATACTATGGTGGGATTGACATCAACACATTTAGAAATTGTTAACTTGAACTGACCAATGACAGCACTTGTTTTGCCCAACTCACGTATAAGCCGCACCCTGACTTTGGGCCAATCCTATAAGCCGCACTGGCGATCTGACTTGCGTACTAGCTGTGGCTTATATTCAAGGTTTTACGGGAGTATATCAAGTCAGTAGGGTCGGCATTCATGCATCGTGATGACAAATGGTATACAGCATTTAACACACCACCCAGTGGACACAACATTAAGTTCAACATTGAATCAACATCGAGTCAACATCAACAACCAATTGTCGATATTGATTCAATGTCCAGTGCCCACCGGGTGTGCAGGTCTTTAAATAATACTGCAAATGTAGTTATTTTTGCCGTTAAATTCTTTTTCGCGGATTTGCTAACAATTACAATTAAAATTCACGGATTTTGAAAAATGGTATACCTACAACTATATTGGATGAATTTTCGCACTGAACATATATAATCTTTGCTCTGAACATATTTACACAGATTAAAAAAAATATGTACAGTGTGAAATATAATACGTTTACAGGAAGTTATATTTAGAGACAGAAAAACCTTCCCTTTTCAGAATTATAACAGAGCAGAATAACCCCAACATAACCCGTCGCTCAGCGCCCCCTGGGGTTAGTGGGGGACTGGCTCCCAGTCATTACGACATCAATGCAGGACAGGAAGATGAGAGGCCGGCACGACAGCATCAAAGACTACAGTGTGCTTGGAGAGCAGATAAAACACAACCTGTGGGGGGAGAGTGGGTGACATTTCCCGTTTGAAGCGGCAGACAGGAATAACCGGGGGATGTTTTAAGCGGTCTCAGGTCTCACTGCGACATTTCCTAACCTTGTGCAGAAATACAAGCGTGCCGCCAGAAAGGGAACCTGCCAGACGAGGATGCCTTCTCTCATCCGGCTCCACATTACCTATACCTGGCTCTCTCTACCTGTCTGTCTGTCTGCTTGTCGGCCTCCCTGTCTGCCTCTTGTCTGCCTGCCTCTACATGATTTGCTACCTGCCTGTCTGCCTTCCTACCTGCCTCTGCCTGTCTATCTGTCTGCCTCACTGCCTCTGCTTGCCTACCTGCTTGCCTACCTTCTTCATTGCCTGCCTTCCTGATGCCTGCCTACCTGCTTATCTGTCTCCCTGCCTTCCTGTCTGCCTGTCAGCCACCCTGCCTGTCTGTCTGCCTGCCTGTCTGTCTTTCTGCCTGCTTGCCTGCCTGCCTGTCTACATACATACCTGCCTCCCTGCCTCCCTCCCTCGCTATCTGCTTCCCTGTCTGCCTGCCTCCCTTCTTGACTGCCTGCCTGCTTTGCTGACTATCTCTAAGCCAGTCAGTCAGTGTGCTTGCCTCTCTCCCTACTACCTGTTTTCCTGCCTGCCTGTCTGCCTGCCTACCTGCCTACCTGTCTACTGCCTCTTTACCTTCTTGTCAGCCTCTCCCTGTCTGCCTGCCGTGTCTCTCAGTGCCGTCCACCTTTGGCAGGGCCCCGCGGGTGACATTTGGACTTTGTCTGCGGCCGCAGCCTTATTTTACCACTCAGCTCGTTATGAATAGGGCCTGATTAATTACGGGTTAATGAAGAGTTAATTGGACGCAGGTCATAATGAGAAGTGACAGCCGCGTCACGTCAGGTGCTACAGTATAGGGGACGCGAGCATCTCCCCATGTAGGCGGCCATCTTGTCTCCCCATGTAGGCAGCCATCTTGTCTCCCCATGTAGGCGGCCATCTTGTCCCCCTGTGTAGGCAGCCAGGTCATAATGAGAAGTGACAGCCGCGTCACGTCAGGTGCTACAGTATAGGGGACGTGAGCAACTCCCCATGTAGGCGGCCATCTTGTCCCCCTGTGTAGGCAGCCAGGTCATAATGAGAAGTGACAGCCGCGTCACGTCAGGTGCTACAGTATAGGGGACGTGAGCAACTCCCCATGTAGGCGGCCATCTTGTCCCCCTGTGTAGGCGGCCAGGTCGTAATGAGAAGTGACAGCCGCGTCACGTCAGGTGCTACAGTATAGGGGACGTGAGCAACTCCCCATGTAGGCGGCCATCTTGTCCCCCTGTGTAGGCGGCCAGGTCGTAATGAGAAGTGACAGCCGCGTCATGTCAGGTGCTACAGTATAGGGGACGCGAGCATCTCCCCATGTCTCCCTGTGTAGGCGGCCATCTTGTCCCCCTGTGTAGGGTGCCATCTTGTCCCCCTGTGTAGGCAGCCATCTTACCCCCCTATGTAGGCAGCCATCTTGTTTCCCTTTGCAGGCAGCCATCTTGTCCCCTGTGTAGACTGCCATCTTGTCCTCCCCCTGTGTAGACAGCCATCTTGTCCCTCTGTGCAGGCAGCCATCTTGTCCCCTTGTATAAGCTATTTTCCATTTCCCTAACTTCCGATTGAGTCCCATTTACAGATCTACAACTACAAAGACTGTGTTGACTAAGTCATCAGTTATTACCTCAATACGTGTTACGACAGCTCCTGATTGTTTCACCACAATGCACAACAGCACTATATACCTGACGACACCTGCGGGCATTCTGAGACAGAAACCGACTCAGGAATCCCTCTCTGTGGGGTTCAAATCTGTAGTATACTCTCCTAACACATTCTTGGTCTTTAATGCATCATGTCCTAGGTTCAGCATGATACACCAATGCAGCCCCAGCGAGTAACTCGCTGGTGCTGCATTGGTGCATCATGCCAACCCTTTGGGAGTGTCTCAACCCCAAAGGATCGGCATAATGCGAGTTACTCGCCAGGGCTGTATCATGACGAGCAAGAGCATGGTGCTTTAATGCGTCATGCCGTTACAGATGGCCGTGTCCACACAGAGACATATTCAGCTCGTGTGGCGCCACCCCCGTTACAGAACACCCCGCGGGTGGCGCCACCCCCGTTACAGAACACCCCGCGGGTGGCGCCACCCCCGTTACAGAACACCCCGCGGGTGGCGCCACCCCCGTTACAGAACACCCCGCGGGTGGCGCCACCCCCGTTACAGAACACCCCGCGGGTGGCGCCACCCCCGTTACAGAACACCCCGCGGGTGGCGCCACCCCCGTTACAGAACACCCCGCGGGTGGCGCCACCCCCGTTACAGAACACCCCGCGGGTGGCGCCACCCCCGTTACAGAACACCCCGCGGGTGGCGCCACCCCCGTTACAGAACACCCCGCGGGTGGCGCCACCCCCGTTACAGAACACCCCGCGGGTGGCGCCACCCCCGTTACAGAACACCCCGCGGGTGGCGCCACCCCCGTTACAGAACACCCCGCGGGTGGCGCCACCCCCGTTACAGAACACCCCGCGGGTGGCGCCACCCCCGTTACAGAACACCCCGCGGGTGGCGCCACCCCCGTTACAGAACACCCCGCGGGTGGCGCCACCCCCGTTACAGAACACCCCGCGGGTGGCGCCACCCCCGTTACAGAACACCCCGCGGGTGGCGCCACCCCCCGTTACAGAACACCCCGCGGGTGGCGCCACCCCCGTTACAGAACACCCCGCGGGTGGCGCCACCCCCGTTACAGAACACCCCGCGGGTGGCGCCACCCCCGTTACAGAACACCCCGCGGGTGGCGCCACCCCCGTTACAGAACACCCCGCGGGTGGCGCCACCCCCGTTACAGAACACCCCGCGGGTGGCGCCACCCCCGTTACAGAACACCCCGCGGGTGGCGCCACCCGCGTTACAGAACACCCCGCGGGTGGCGCCACCCCCGTTACAGAACACCCCGCGGGTGGCGCCACCCCCGTTACAGAACACCCCGCGGGTGGCGCCACCCCCGTTACAGAACACCCCGCGGGTGGCGCCACCCCCGTTACAGAACACCCCGCGGGTGGCGCCACCCCCGTTACAGAACACCCCGCGGGTGGCGCCACCCCCCGTTACAGAACACCCCGCGGGTGGCGCCACCCCCGTTACAGAACACCCCGCGGGTGGCGCCACCCCCGTTACAGAACACCCCGCGGGTGGCGCCACCCCCGTTACAGAACACCCCGCGGGTGGCACCACCCCCCGTTACAGAACACCCCGCGGGTGACATTTGGACTTTGTCTGCGGCCGCAGCCTTATTTTACCACTCAGCTCGTTATGAATAGGGCCTGATTAATTACGGGTTAATGAAGAGTTAATTGGACGCAGGTCATAATGAGAAGTGACAGCCGCGTCACGTCAGGTGCTACAGTATAGGGGACGCGAGCATCTCCCCATGTAGGCGGCCATCTTGTCTCCCCATGTAGGCAGCCATCTTGTCTCCCCATGTAGGCGGCCATCTTGTCCCCCTGTGTAGGCAGCCAGGTCATAATGAGAAGTGACAGCCGCGTCACGTCAGGTGCTACAGTATAGGGGACGTGAGCAACTCCCCATGTAGGCGGCCATCTTGTCCCCCTGTGTAGGCGGCCAGGTCGTAATGAGAAGTGACAGCCGCGTCACGTCAGGTGCTACAGTATAGGGGACGTGAGCAACTCCCCATGTAGGCGGCCATCTTGTCCCCCTGTGTAGGCGGCCAGGTCGTAATGAGAAGTGACAGCCGCGTCATGTCAGGTGCTACAGTATAGGGGACGCGAGCATCTCCCCATGTCTCCCTGTGTAGGCGGCCATCTTGTCCCCCTGTGTAGGGTGCCATCTTGTCCCCCTGTGTAGGCAGCCATCTTACCCCCCTATGTAGGCAGCCATCTTGTTTCCCTTTGCAGGCAGCCATCTTGTCCCCTGTGTAGACTGCCATCTTGTCCTCCCCCTGTGTAGACAGCCATCTTGTCCCTCTGTGCAGGCAGCCATCTTGTCCCCTTGTATAAGCTATTTTCCATTTCCCTAACTTCCGATTGAGTCCCATTTACAGATCTACAACTACAAAGACTGTGTTGACTAAGTCATCAGTTATTACCTCAATACGTGTTACGACAGCTCCTGATTGTTTCACCACAATGCACAACAGCACTATATACCTGACGACACCTGCGGGCATTCTGAGACAGAAACCGACTCAGGAATCCCTCTCTGTGGGGTTCAAATCTGTAGTATACTCTCCTAACACATTCTTGGTCTTTAATGCATCATGTCCTAGGTTCAGCATGATACACCAATGCAGCCCCAGCGAGTAACTCGCTGGTGCTGCATTGGTGCATCATGCCAACCCTTTGGGAGTGTCTCAACCCCAAAGGATCGGCATAATGCGAGTTACTCGCCAGGGCTGTATCATGACGAGCAAGAGCATGGTGCTTTAATGCGTCATGCCGTTACAGATGGCCGTGTCCACACAGAGACATATTCAGCTCGTGTGGCGCCACCCCCGTTACAGAACACCCCGCGGGTGGCGCCACCCCCGTTACAGAACACCCCGCGGGTGGCACCACCCCCGTTACAGAACACCCCGCGGGTGGCGCCACCCCCGTTACAGAACACCCCGCGGGTGGCACCACCCCCGTTACAGAACACCCCGCGGGTGGCGCCACCCCCGTTACAGAACACCCCGCGGGTGGCGCCACCCCCGTTACAGAACACCCCGCGGGTGGCGCCACCCCCGTTACAGAACACCCCGCGGGTGGCACCACCCCCGTTACAGAACACCCCGCGGGTGGCGCCACCCCCGTTACAGAACACCCCGCGGGTGGCGCCACCCCCGTTACAGAACACCCCGCGGGTGGCGCCACCCCCCGTTACAGAACACCCCGCGGGTGGCGCCACCCCCCGTTACAGAACACCCCGCGGGTGGCGCCACCCCCCGTTACAGAACACCCCGCGGGTGGCGCCACCCCCGTTACAGAACACCCCGCGGGTGGCACAACCCCCCGTTACAGAACACCCCGCGGGTGGCACCACCCCCGTTACAGAACACCCCGCGGGTGGCACCACCCCCGTTACAGAACACCCCGCGGGTGGCACCACCCCCCGTTACAGAACACCCCGCGGGTGGCGCCACCCCCGTTACAGAACACCCCGCGGGTGGCGCCACCCCCGTTACAGAACACCCCGCGGGTGGCGCCACCCCCGTTACAGAACACCCCGCGGGTGGCGCCACCCCCGTTACAGAACACCCCGCGGGTGGCGCCACCCCCCGTTACAGAACACCCCGGGGGTGGCGCCACCCCCCGTTACAGAACACCCCGCGGGTGGCGCCACCCCCGTTACAGAACACCCCGCGGGTGGCACCACCCCCGTTACAGAACACCCCGCGGGTGGCGCCACCCCCGTTACAGAACACCCCGCGGGTGGCACCACCCCCGTTACAGAACACCCCGCGGGTGGCACCACCCCCGTTACAGAACACCCCGCGGGTGGCCGACCGTGAAGCTGACTCGGTACAAAACAGGACGCTCGGCAAAACCTCCTGCCACAATAACAAACTAACGGCCACTAATCTCAGTTTTATTTTTGACTTGGTTTGAGTAAATTGGTGATATGATACAGCGGGATTCGATCTGATGGTTGGATACATTTTTAACAGTTCATGTATTTCACAAAGGGCTGATTTTGCTGACTATTCATATTTATAGATGGATGCATTAAACACTTGACGGTTGTTAGTGGTCTTTCTGACTTGTGCCTCTACATGGGTAAAAATCGACACGGGCGACACGGCGACACGGCCATTTTAGGCCCTTTTTAAAATCGACAGACACAGGAAAAATTGGGATAATAATCGACCCACAGGGATTTTCCTCTAAGTTCTTACATACCTAAAAATCGAAACAATAACACGGCCCTCCTGCTAAAATCGACACGGCGACATGGCCAGCATTGTGTGTACCCATCTAGAGGCACTGACTTGCCTGCTGTTGGACTAGTAGTCCATCATTAGCTTCCTTATCTCCTTATAGGCAGCTTTTAGAAATATTTTCCACTACATCATCAGGATTCGATCTGATTGTTTGGTACATTTTATTTCTCAAAGTGTTGATTTTGTTGACAGAAAACTTTATTAATACATTTACTGGCCTTGGTGTAGATGGTTTTGCATGGTTTTGTCTATTCTTGGACGGGCCGTCTATTCTTACCGTCCATCTCTAATAGAGAGTTTTTCACATTCTCTGTCACATCTTCTGCTGTGTTCTTTTCTCTCCATTATATTTGGGAGACAAAATGTAGAAATGCTAGATGAACCTGTTTATCTTTATCTGATATGTATAGAATAATTTTTTGGATGTATTAGACTTAGTGTAATATAACTTTATCTGCATACAAGTCTCGAACTATATATTTGGTCTCACAATATTTGTTCTCACAGAACTCTAATTCTTTCTTTCCTTTTAAATGACTAAAAGGCATACTGCATTAAAGCTTGACCGTCATGGTTGAAGTGAGGCCAAAAGCGCTTTTGGATTTAGCTCAGTTTTCATTCACAAGAGGGCTCTTAAGGGCTTGGAGCTCAGCTCTTACAGGCACAAAATAGGGTGAGTATGTTGTAGCTGGACAATGCTCATGGTCCCCTGTCCAAACACTGCTGCCCTCTGGTGGAACAGTTATTTTAGTCCATGTACAGAAAATGCTGAACTTATTCCCTGACGGCCCAGCTTTAAAGCCCTCAACGGGTTGAAAAGGTGTCAATAAGTACACTGATATTCATTGGCTCTATATCTGTCAGTCACTATAGCCTAACCAATATACCGTAAAACCTCGCGTATAAGCCACGGCTAGTACGCAAGTCAGATCGGCGGTGCGGCTTATAGGATCGGCCCATGGTCAGGGTGCGGCTTATACGTGAGTTTTTGCTGCAATGGTACGTTGCTAAAAGCCGCCATAATCAGATCTCTGGTGCGGCTTATAGGATCAGCCCAAACTCGGGGTGCGGCTTATACGCGAGTTAGGCTTATACACGAGGTTTTACGGTAGTCATCTTTTGGTTCCCTAAACAACCAACCTACATTGGTTAATATTGTCAGGTTGATCAGTACTGGCTATAACTCACCTTGGTCTTCTTTATGTCAATGAGTATTAAGGCCTTTCAAGTAAGGCATTAGTCGTATGTTGTTATGCCTCAGTCATTTTTGAATAGCACTTGGTCATGCCTGATCAATGTCCCTATGACTAACGTGGGATAACCACGGTGGTCTAAGGCATCAAGATCGTCTGTGTAGGGTGCTTACTGATGCAACAGTACTGTAGTTGACTGTAGTCCCCAGTTTGTACTTCATACAGGACGTGTTGTGTAGTAATTTTGGTGAGTAAACAGGCACTGTGTGCTCAGGCCAAAGATATAAAAGGTGTTTCAGGATACATTGTCTGAAAATCTAGCTAGGCTAGGTCGGATTTAAAAGAAAAATTGTTCTTACTTTGACCTGAAAAATACCCCAAAATTGACTCACAAACTTCAGTGCTGCCTTGCCGACAATGGTGTCGACTCGTGGACTATCAAATTAACTCTGAAATAGCCCCAAAATTATGTTAAATGTGAATATTTTCTCAACATTTGATAAAAATGTCTAGGGTTGGCACTGTTTTGCTAGGTAGGGTCGAGTAGGGTAGATTCACCCTGAGTCGGACACATACCCTGAGACGGACAGCAAAATTTGAGGCTATTTATGTACCCTACTATATACTTCTAGTGCTTTTTGCAAAGAATAACACTTAAATTTTACTATTGTTCACAAATAAAGGGCTTAAAATTCTTGAATAACCACAAACTCTGGTGTCCGTCTCTAGGTATGTGTCCGACTCCAGGTGAACCTACCCTAACCTGAAACACACATTTTTTTCCAATTTGGCCTGACTGTGGTACCTCCTGCATGGGTCCCCTGTGGTAAGAGTCTGTTAACATACTACTGCAGACTCATCACAAACAGTCAGTGTTGTCCGTGCTAACAGTCATGCCGATTAGTTTGACTTGTGGCGGTATTTTCTCCTTTAATTTAATCATGGACTTTATATATCGATATAGGCCTAGCGCATTTGCACAATGATATTTATGGTACATTTTTATATATTTATATATTTCAGTGTCAGTTTCCCCTCTTTCATTATGCCGCACATATGGCAATGTGGCTGTGCCTAAAAGCCATCCCAGTGAACCAAAAACCTTATACAACAGTTTATAACGTTATATAACGTTTATCTAAAGCTCCTTACTATGTCATAACGTTATATAAAGTTTTAAAACATTATTTTGACGTAAAATAAAGTTTTTTTGTTAGCTGGGATGTCTTCAATGACTCAGCTTGCGGGATCCAAGGGAAGGCTGACTGATATTAAGATGGCATTAAACTAAGTCAGTTAGTGAGAGGTGTGTGTTTGGAGAGGGGGGGGGGGTGAGAGGTGACTACTACACTGGAGGCCTGTGTGTGACATTGGGCCCAGGGTAGAGTCTATTTATAGATTATCCAGGCACCCCCCACAGTGCACAGAGTATTAAGGTGACATCTACCTCATTACCCGACTACCCTACTCACCCCCCTCACCCCTCTCCTCACCCCTCCTCATGACACTCACCTTACACATTTAATGTTATACCTTTAAACGTATTAACCCTTCAATGACGGTATAATTCTGAACATGATACACCAAATTGTATATAACCTAGCAGCGCCGCATTGATGAGCCAGGCTGACCATTTGGGAGTGTATCAACCCGGCCATAGGTATGGCATGATGCATGAATGTAGCTACTGCATTCATGCATCATGAAGGCATAATGTATTAAAGCACTATGCTGTCCTTAAAGTGTTAAAAGGCCTTTTACTTTACTATACCCTTCTTCACCACTCACCTTCAGACTCACCAAATCGATACAAGTTTAAACTCTACGACCGGTGCACCTCTATGACTAGCGTACCTCTATGACCAGTGCACCTCTATGACTAGCGTACCTCTATGACCAGTGCACCTCTATGACTAGCTTACCTCTATGACTGGTGCACCTCTATGACTGGTGCACCTCTATGACTAGCATACCTCTATGACCAGCACACCTCTATGACCGGTGCACCTCTATGACCGGTGCACCTCTATGACTAGCATACCTCTATGACCAGCACACCTCTATGACCAGTGCACCTCTATGACCAGTGCACCTCTATATGACTGGTGCACCTCTATGACGAGCACACCTCTATGACTGGTGCACCTCTATGACCAGCACACCTCTATGACCGGTGTACCTCTATGACCAGTGCACCTCTATATGACCGGTGCCCCTCTATGACGAGCACACCTCTATGACTGGTGCACCTCTATGACTGCTGCACCTCTATGACTGGAGCACCTCTATGACCGGTGCACCTCTATGACCGGTGCACCTCTATGACTGGAGCACCTCTATGATTGGTGCACCTCTATGACCGGTGCACCTCTATGACCGGCACACCTCTATGACCGGCACACCTCTGTGACCGGCACATCTCTATGACCGGCACACCTCTGTGACTGGCGCCTTGCTATGACCCAGTAACCCAGATCAGTGTAATTAAGAAAAATAATGTTTAAAAATATACGGTGCATTACTTTCTGTCATGGTTGAATACAGTTATTATATTTCTATGTTTATAAATAAGATTTAAATAAGCCGTTTTCAGTTCTGCCGGTCATAGGGTTGTGCCGGTCATAGAGGTGTGCCGGTCATAGAGGTGTGCCAGTCATAGAGATGTGCTGGTCATAGAGATGTGCCGGTCATAGAGATGTGCTGGTCATAGAGGTTTGCCGGTCATAGAGATGCACCAGTCATAGAGGTACACTGGTCATAGAGGTACACTGGTCATAGAGGTGCACCGGTCATAGAGGTGTGCTGGTCATAGAGGTGTGCTGGTCATAGAGGTGTGCTGGTCATAGAGGTGTGCTGGTCATAGAGGTGTGCTGGTCATAGAGGTGTGCTGGTCATAGAGGTATACCAGTCATAGAGGTGCGCCAGTCATAGAGGTGCGCCAGTCATAGAGTTTCGACTTGGGGAGACTTGGGGAGACGCAGCCAGGGGCGGGTACAGCGCCGTCCATAAAAGAGCTACGGAAGGATGTCAGGCAATTTGTGAAACTGCCGCTAGACGGGATGACACACAACACCTGAGGGGGTCATGTGGCGTTATCTGCAAAGGGACAAAACGTCTTCTTCTAACCCCCCTCTCCTCCCCCCCACCTCCCCTTTCAGCAGCCTTGTAGCGACCACCACCTTTTACAAGAAGGCACACAACCCTACACACACAGAAAAGTGAGAGTCATTATCGCTAAAACTACCCTCACCTGAGGATCAGACAGTGAGGCTGGCGGCGGCCAGTCTTGGACTCCTAGCCCAATACTTTAGTTATGGGCTGGGAGCAGAGCTGCATTTAACTTCTGCGCCAGTTTTATTGGGGAATACACTCCCAACTTCAGGCAGATTCTTATCTAATACAAAGGGGTAATTAATTTAGGTAGGGGCTACTGTGCGATTAACACCTATACTTGAAAGGGGTAATTAAAATAAGTGTATTTGGGTAAGATGCCAGTCTGCTCCCAGACTATCCAAATAGGATAGACGCTGGCCGAGGCGGGAGGCGCTTCACCTTCCGTAAATGCCGCCCTTATTGGGGCACTGTGCAGCATGCTTCTAACCCTTTAAGGACGGATGTCGCTAAATGATGACATTTTTGGCATGAAAACCAATGCACCCCAGTGAGTATCTTGCCTGGTGCATCATAGCGACCCATCCAAGTGGGCACAGAACATTGAATCAACATTGGTAAATGGTTATCAATGTTGATTCAATGGTGAATTAATGTTTGTAAGATTTGTAAGATTTTTATTTCAGACAAGGTCATGGTTCACACTACGATTTTCAAGAGCTGAATTGGGAAGCTATGTACATAATATAGGTGCAAACATATAAATACATAGACTGAGTGCCAGCCCAGGTCTGTTTGGGCATAGCAGTAGCGGATTGATAGAATTCTTCTTACTGATGAGTAGTAGTAGAGTGTTGGCAACTCTGTGTTCGATGTTTTCTTTTAAATTTAACATTGGACTGAATTTTGTGCCCATTGGGATTGGGGGTGTCTCAACTCAATAGGATCGCATGATGCATCAATGCAGCACTAGCGAATTACTCGACACAGACAAGGCTGCATTTATGCATCATGACAATCAAGGGCATGATGCATCAGTGCATTACGACATCTGTAAAGGGTTAAACCCATTAAGGACAGCCTTTAAGTTCATGCTCATTGGTCGGCATGATGCATCAATGCAGTGCCTGCGAGTAACTCGCGGACACTGCATTGATGCATCATGCCGACCCTTGGGAGTGCATCATGAGTGAAGCATTAGAGCAGCACTGGTGACATATTCACCACAGCTGTATTCATGGTCACTACCACTAAAGGCTCTGTCTCTGACCGGGTGCCGTCTCTGACCAGGTGCCGTCTCTGACCGGGTGCCGTCTCTGACCTGGTGTCAGAAAAAAGTGCTTTTTAAATTTGAACCTATACTCATATGTATAAGGATTTGTAAAAACTTTATGGCAGCTGTTATGTAATTATTATTAGCCTCCTGCTGTTGGTAGAATATAACTAAACTCCCAAAGTGACATCCGGTCAGAGACGGCACCCGGTCAGAGACGGCACCCGGTCAGAGACGGCACCTGGTCAGAGACGGCACCTGGTCAGAAACAGCACCTGCTCAGAGACGGCACCCGGTCAGAGACAAAAACATTGACTCAAGGTCGTGAGACACAGCCTAAAGGGCATTGCGCATTAAAGCAGTATGCTGCCCTTAAAGGGCTAAATAGTCCGAAGTCTCTGTTGGCGGTTTGGAGGTATGGGGGGGGGGGGCAGGGGAGGAGGGGGTAATAAGAAATTCACAACTCAGTCAGGGTCAGCAGTGGCTGAACAATCAAAGACTACGTCATTAAAACTTCACAAATTCACTCAACTTCTTTATCTTAATGACCTGGTGAAGGAAAAAAGACTTTGTTCTAAAAACTTGACTATTTTCTTTGATAAGAAAATCACAGCATGTTGGACTGGAGGATGTTTCTTTAATGCCGAATAATGATAAGTGACGTCACTCACCTTTGACCTTTCTCTGCCGCTCGGCCTGTGGCTCCCCCGGACGAGCAACAGGGGAACTAATGAATAAACATTTTATGTAAATGCGTATTCATCTCCGTCTTATTATTCTAATTCCAACTTTTTATCCATTTATCATGGATGTGAAAAACACACAGACAAAGCAGCATGTGAGCGGGCCTGCACTGAAAAAGTAAACGTGTGTCCAGACTCTTCTATGTGACTGTCGTTAAAGGTTGTCTAACCTATCAGGTTACCATCCCACAAACCCGTCTCCAGTCTCGTCTAAGTGACGAGGAAGCATGTCTTCTAGCTGGAGTTGTCAGATAGAAGACCCACTTAGAATGTGCCAGCCCCAAATTTGCCAGCTCCAAATTCTATTTGTTGGATGGTAACCTGATAGGTTAGACAACCTTTAACTCGTTTATTTTATGTTACTTACACGAGTCTGGAGACAAGTTTACTTTTTCAGTGTGGTCCCCGTGTAGACACATAGACAGACACACAGAGGGTCGGGTGCCCGGCCCCCGCACTCTCAGACAAAAGTAACACTATGCTCGTTCCCAAAAACGAGAAATAATGGTGTTTTTTTCACCCTCTTCCAATGTCCCCGAAATCAAGAAAAAGGGGTATTTTTCCCAAGAAACTTCTCCTTTTTTAAGAGAAAAGGGGGTATGGTTAGAGGCCAAGTTCTTGGGATTTATAAAAAAGGGGATATTCAACGCCCACTTTGATTAAAGGATGTAGGAGGATTCCCAAAATGTGGTCTAAAGTCAACAGACAAGGGAAATTTAGAACCAGAGAGGGATGAGAATCTTCTTGAAGTTTCAGAAAAGGGGGGTGGTGAAAATTGTGTCAGCATTTTGTAGAAAAAGGGGTGTGTTTTACCCATGAAATACCCATGTTTTTCCACAAAAAATGGGTCATTTTCTGACCTGAAATCTGTGGAAAAGGGGGTATCTTGGAGGAGGGGGAACGAGCATGATGTCATTTATGTCTGAGAGTGCGGGGGCTGGGGTCGGGTGGCACCTCTTTAGTATGGGGGTGGACCCCTAAAATCGACAGGGCGACATGGCCTTTTCTTAAAATCGACAGGCGACATCAGGCTTAGTGACAAATGACAGAAGAAATTAAAAGATATTGACAAGGGACATGGCTATTTCTTAAAATCGACAGGCGACATAGAGCCTAGTGACAGATGACAGGAGAAAAACAAAGATACTGACGAATGACATGAGCATTTCTTAAAATCGACAGGCGACATGGGGACCCCCCATCTAGACCCCCTATAGTCTCCTGACGGATAACTGGCAGTCAGGGGCAATTAACAGAGAATCTCCCTGACTGTCTGAACTGATGAAGAAATAGGAATAATTTAAAAACAAGAGTGGGTTCTCCACGAAAGGCAAACTTTTAGATGGTCTGTCTTTGACTGGGCTTGTTGTCATGGTGATGGGGGGGGGGGGGGGGTAAATAAACGTCTAGGTCCGTAGCAGGAAGGGGTGTGTGTGATGGTGGTGGGGGGGGGGGGGGGGGTTATTGACGATTAGAGCTGAATAAAAACACACCGAGGGCGGACGGCGCCCTTTGTTGACGTCACGAAGTGGCGCGCGACGCGGCAGGAACGCAGCATGAACGCGGCAGGAACGCAGCAGGAACGCAGCAGGAACGCAGGACACAGGACCCGGGAGGGGGGGGGGGCACTCAGTTTTAATTTGACACGGGTGTGCGGCTAGCCCTTCAACAACCCTTACCCCTGGTGAGGGGGATTTTGGTCAAAAGTGATCCTTGCTGAGGGGGATTTTAGTCAAAAGTGCCAAGGTTTAACTGTTTTGCCCTATAGGTTTTAGGATATTTTCCGGAGGAGGCGCCGTTGGTGAGAGGGATTCTGGTGACAAGCGACCCGTTTTGTCAATCTTTGTCAAGCACAAAATCTAACCCTCCTTGGAGAGATTTTGTTGAAAAAGTAACCCTTTAGTGAAGGGGATTTTGGTGACAAGCAGACCCTTGGCGAGGGGATTTTGCTAAAAAAAAAAAAAGAAGTACCCTTCCTAGCAACACACTTGTGTATAAAATATACCAAGTGCCCCCCCCCCCCCCCGCTCCCCTCCCCCCCCCCCCGGCGCAGGACGGCGGACGCAGCGCCTTCAGTGGCGGCTCCTGGCGGCAGTTATGACGCAGATAATCAGGTCTGAGGGATTAGAATCTAAACCCGGATTTACGGCCATGCTAACGGGCAGTGGGGGGAGGTGGGGAGGGGGAGGAGGGTGGGAGGGAGGGGGAGAGGGCGGAGGGGGCAGCGAGCAATTGTGGTTGTGTGTGAGCTACTGACTGGAAGATCATGGAGTGGCTGAGTGACCTGGTGAGTAAGGACTGAGAGAACTGAGACTGGGGGGACTGGGGAAAAGGGTGAATGGAAAAAAGGAAGTGAAATAATGCGAGGAAGGGGGCAAGGAAGCATCCAATGCAGACAGGATGAGAGAGGGAGAATGAGAGGAAGAAAGGAGGAAGGGAGGAAGGGGGGAAGGCAGGAGGGGAGGAAGGGAGGAAGGGGGGAAGGCAGGAGAGGAGGAGGGGAGGAAGGGAGGAAGGGAGGAAGGAAGGGGGAGGGAGGGAGGGAGGGAGGGAGGAAAGGAGGGAGGGAGGAAGGGAGGGAGGGAGGGAGGGAGGGAGGAAAGGAGGGAGGGAGGGAGGGAGGGAGGGAGGGAGGGAGGGAGGGAGGGAGGGAGGGAGGGAGGGAGTATGGTGTAATATGGTGAGCTGCTCTGAGTGGAAGAGGGCCTTAAAAGATGTGACGCGTGAGGTCTAGTACACCGTACTGGTCTTTATACCCCCTGACCAGTTACAGAAATATACCCATGTCACAATATCGATTTTAAGACATGCCCATGTCGCCATATTGATTAATTCCAAGAAATGCCCCATATCCCCCCGGCAGATCCCTTATACCTCCAGTGCCGTGTCACTAACTTACTAAGCCCCAAAAAGACCCATGTCGCTTTGTCGAATTTAGGGGTCTACACTGATATTCCTAGGCTCCCTATACGACCAATCTCTCAGTCACTAGTACCTAACTTAGTTAGTCATTTTTTGGCCCCCTATACGACCAATCTAGCTAAGTTATTATTGTCAGGTTGGTCACTACTGACCAATCCACTTTTTATTTCCAGGGGGAGCCACTGAGTGGTCATCACAGGTGGCCCCAACTAGTGGTATACAAATACAACACACCAATGATGAACCTAGGTTAGCCACTACTGACTGACCCCTCGGTCATTTTTGAATATAACTTTGCCATTGTGACTAACACTCATTTGACCAACCTAGGTTAGTCTGTACTGACTAACCCTTTCAACCTACGGATTTTCAGTGTAGGGCTAGGTCTAACTATATGCCTAATAATAATATCGGTATAGTAGTGGTTGTGGGGGTGGGTGGGGGGCGGGGGGTGGGGGAGCAGGGCAGGGGTGGTGTGTAATCAGATGATGAGATGAGAGGCGCCCTGCACGCCGATTGCCTGTCAGACCGTGATCCATGTGACGTCACCACGCCCCGGATGGAGCCGTATCTGGGGCACAGGAACGCCGGCTCCCGGCAGGCAGCGCGCCGGGAAAAGCGCGGGAAGTGCAGCATGTTATTCATGTTATTCTCACGTGGCAAGGTAAAGAAGCTAATGGCCCTAGACCCCTAAATTCGACATGGCGACATGGGCATTTCTTAAATTCGACATGCGACATGAGGCCTAGTGACATGCGACATGAGGCTTAAAAAGATAGTGACATTGGACATGGACAGTTCTTAAAATCGACATGGGACAGGAGCATTTTTAAGCGACATAGACATGCGACATGGCCATATCTTAAAACCGACATGCGACATGGGGACCCCCCCATCAAGGGCCCCAAGCTACCCAAGTTACTGTACCAGGGCGAATCACTGGCAGTGCAACACAATTATACATATCTGGGAATAGAGTTCAATTATAATGGTAGGTTTACCCAAGCCATAAGAAAACAGGTCACACAAGCGAAAAGAGCCCTGTTTAGCTTATTTTCAAAGGCTCGAAAACCACAGCTCCCAGTCGATATCCAATGCCATCTTATTAATGCATGTATTGCACCAATATTACTTTACGGTTGTGAGGTATGGGTTTTTTCAGACCTGCGTGAAATTGAAAGAGTCCAGAGCTATTTCTGTAAATTTGTCCTAAAGCTGAATGCACGCAAAGGATGCAAAGAATTGCCAGTTTCTGGCATAGAATTGTTGCTGGGAAAACAAGTAAAATATCCCACATCATATATAAAATTGTGCAGGAAAGACAAAGGAATGATGGCTCTCAGTCGCAGTGGCTGACACATGTACAGGATAGTCTTAACCAAAGTGGGCTTGGCAATGTCTTTGGTGGCGAGGCTATAACTACTTCACACAGCTTCATAAAAGCCACAGTGAAAAGAAGGCTTACAGACATAGAACACCAGGATTGGCACAGCAATGTTATGGATTCTGGCCACTGTTATAACTACATAATCTTTAAAAATGAGCTAAACCTTGACACATATGTAGTCAATCTGAATGCCAAAAGTAGAACATACTTGAGCAGATTCAGGTGCGGGAACCACAGTCTCCCAATCGTAACAGGAAGGTATACCAGAGTTGAGCATTCGAAGAGAAAGTGCCCTTTATGTAAGAGTGGTGACATAGGAGATGAATTTCATTACATCTTTCACTGCAGCGCCTTCGATCATGACCGATCAATCCTCGACTTTGGGAGAATCCTATGAACCGCATTTGCATATGAAAATTGCAAATTTAATACTGTTCTATACTTTCAAAAACCCTCGTATCATCCGCCCCTAGACTTTGAGAGAATAGTGTATGACTCGCACTAGAGGTTTGGTTCATGTATAACCCGCAGGTTATACGCGGGAATTTACGGTATATAACTGTGATTCGAAGAAGAGCCGGAAAGCAAATGTTAAGAATTATTAGAATAAATTTTGGTCATATTTTTATGGTCGGAGTTGAACATTTATGGGAACTATATTTGGTGCATTGTGTATTTGCAGTGTGAGATGCAGATAAGAGAACAGACAAGGAGTACCGTTTCCCTCCCTTCTTTCACAAAAGATTTCCTAAAGTCTGAGCCTTTGAGTCTTATTTGAGACTGCTGGAGGAGCGCGGGGAAAAGCGCGGGAAACACATGACCAGGGACGCCGTGTGTAAATGTCGTCTGCCGCGTCTGTGTAGCGTCCTTTACGCTGGTCACTTCTTGCCGTCACTGCTAACCATTTTAACACAGCAAAATGTCATGTTCATTTTTAATTGAATATTAAAACGCCACAAAGTTTGATGTCCATTTCCTGGGGGGGTACTTGATTTTTTTCTGATAGGGGTGTGCGGCTGGACCATTGACAACCCTTACCCTTGCTAGATTTTGTTTCAACCTACCCTTGCTAGGGCATTTTCGGCTGAAAAGTCCTTGTTTTGAAGAGGAAAAACACTAAATGTATCATGGATCAGTAATTTCACTGAGAAATTTTACCCGTGTCCGCAAAATTTCGGAAAAAAGTGGGCAAAAATGGGACATTTTGGTGAAAATCGGGTCATTTTGTTGGAAAAGTGACCCTTGCTAGGGAGATTTTGATGAAACTAGACCCTTGCTAGGGACATTTTTTCTCTGAAACAGGACCCTTGCTAGGGACATTTAGTTGAAAAAGTACCCTTGCCAGCCGCACACCTGTGTATACAAATTATACTAAGTGCCCGGGCTAAGTGCCCCCCTCCCCGGGGTCCATTTGTCTCTCATACTTCACCAACGCAGGAAAGCAGGAACAGCGAGTGACTTACCAGGGCTGCATTGTTATAATACGGACCTGTTGGTAATGTTAGTATGATGTATGAATGCAGCACTGCTGAGTCGCTCGCCAGGGCTGCATTCGTGCATCATGAGGACAGAAAAAGGGCATAGTGCAAGTAAGCACTTTGCGGTCCTTAAAGGGCTAAAGGTCTTTCAGCAGATGACATTTGTCAACGAGACAAAGATGTCTGCTGCTCCCGCCGTGAGGGACACGCAACCACGCAGTCCAGAGAGGACCATGTGGAAGAGAACAAACATAACATTTTACAATCAGTCATGTCAATAAGACACATGTTTTTATTCTCTCCTCCCTGTTGCTTCCGAGTCTACCTGCCTGCCTGTCCACCTATCTACTTGTCATTAATTGTTGTGCCCTTATGTCATTCCACCCCTTCCTGTGTCCCTCCCTGCGTCCCTCCATGCCTGTCTCCCTGCCTGCCCCCTTCTGTCCCTCCCTGCCTCCCTGTCTCCCTGCCTGACTCTCTGCCTGCCTCCCTCCCTGCCTGACTGCCTGTCTCCCTGCCTGTCTCCCTGCCTGCCTGCCCCCACCCTCCCTGTCTCCCTGCCTGCCTGCCTGCCTGCCTCCCTCCCTCCCTGTCGCCCTCCCTGCCTGCCTGCCTGCCTCCCTCCCTGCCTCCCTCCCTCCCTCCCTGTCACCCTGCCTGTCTCCCTCCCTGCCCCCTCCCTGTCTCCCTGCCTGTCTGCCTGCCTGCCTCCCTCCCTGTCTCCCTGCCTGCCTGCCTGTCTCCCTGCCTACCTCCCTCCCTCCCTCCCTGACTCCCTGTCACCCTGCCTGTCTCCCTCCCTGCCTCCCTCCCTGCCTCCCTCCCTATCTCCCTGTCTGCCTGCCTGCCTGCCTCCCTCCCTGCCTGCCTGACTGCCTGTCTCCCTGCCTGCCCCCCACCCTGTCACCCTGCCTGTCTCCCTCCCTGCCTGACTGCCTGTCTCCCTGCCTGCCTGTCTGCCTGTTAGCCTGTCTGCCTGCCTGCCTGCCTGTCTCCCTCCCTGTCTGCCTGTCTGCCTGTCTCCCTGCCTGCCTGCCTGTCTCCCTGTCTCCCTCCCTGTCTGCCTGTCTGCCTGTCTCCCTGCCTGCCTGCCTGCCTGTCTCCCTGCCTGCCTGTCTGCCTGTCTCCCTGCCTGCCTGCCTGCCTGTCCCCCTGTCTCCCTCCCTGTCTGCCTGTCTGCCTGTCTCCCTGCCTGCCTGCCTGTCTCCCTGCCTGCCTGTCTGCCTGTCTCCCTGCCTGCCTGTCTGCCTGTCTCCCTGCCTGCCTGCCTGCCTGTCTCCCTGCCTGCCTGTCTGCCTGTCTCCCTGCCTGCCTGCCTGCCTGTCTCCCTGTCTCCCTCCCTGTCTGCCTGCCTGCCTGCCTCCCTCCCTGCCTGCCTGACTGCCTGTCTCCCTGCCTGCCCCCCACCCTGTCACCCTGCCTGTCTCCCTCCCTGCCTGACTGCCTGTCTCCCTGCCTGCCTGCCTGTCTGCCTGTCTGCCTGTTAGCCTGTCTGCCTGCCTGCCTGCCTGCCTGTCTCCCTCCCTGCCTGCCTGTCTGCCTGTCTCCCTGCCTGCCTGCCTGCCTGTCTCCCTGCCTGCCTGCCTGCCTGTCTCCCTGCCTGCCCCTTCCCTCCCTGCCCCCCTGGTCTCTGCCTGCTTCCCAGTGTATGCATGTATAGTGCACCAGTGTGATGTGCAATATATATCAGCTGTGGGTGGAAAGTGTGCCCCCATACACATGCTGTACTAAGGCTGTACTGGTGGTGTATATATGTACACAGGCTGCCCATGTGTATACCATACTGCCTACATTACAGCACCCTATACACACCCTGACATATAGCTCTGTGTGACACGCTGACACAGTGTGCAGTCCCTGGGGACAATACCCATCTCTGTATACTACTAGCATGTGGATGATGAAATGTTACTGCCTTCTCTCCTGCCTGCTTCCCTGTACCCTGCCTGCTTGCCTGTCTGTCTCCCTACCTCCCTGTCCCCTGCTTCCCTGCCTGCCTGTCTGTCTGTCCGCCTGTCTGCCTGTCAGCCTGCCTGCTTGTCTGTCTCTCTGTCTGCCTCCTGTCTCTGCCTGTCTCTGCCTGTCTGTCTCTGCCTGCCTGTCTCTGCCTGTCTGTCTCTGCCTGTCTGTCTCTGCCTGTCTGTCTCTGCCTGTCTGTCTCTGCCTGTCTATCTGTTCCTGGCTCTCTGTCTGCCTGTCTCTCTGTCTGCTTGTGTCTCTGTCTGTCTGTCTCTGTCTGCCTGTCTGTCTGCCTGCCTGCCTGTCTCTCTGTCTGCTTGTGTCTCTGTCTGCCTGTCTCTGTCTGCCTGTCTGTCTGCCTGCCTGCTTGTCTCTCTCTGCCTGTCTGTTTGTCTGCCTGGCTTCCTGGCTTCCTGCCTTCCTGTCTGCCTCCCTGTCTGTCTCCCTGCTTCAATACCTCCCTTCCTATCTGTCTCCCTGCTTGCCTCCCTACCCCCCTACCTGTCTGTCCACTGTGATGTCTGCCTGTCTGTCTGTCTGCCTGTCTGCCTATCTACCTGTCTGTCTGCCTGCCTGCCTGCCTGCTTGTCTCTGTCTGCTTGTGTCTCTGCCTGCCTGTCTGTCTTCCTCTGCCTGTCTGCCCATCTACCTGTCTCTCTGTCTGTCTGCCTCCCTGCTTCCTTGTCTCTCTGCCCGCTTGTGTCCCTGCCTGCCTCTCTCTCTCTCTCTCTCTCTCTCTCTCTGTCTCTGTCTGCCTGCCTGCCTCCCTGCTTCCTTGTCTCTCTGTCTCTCTGCTTGCCTGTCTCTCTGCCTGCTTGTGTCCCTGCCTATCTGTATGTCTGTCTGTCTGTCTCTCTGCCTGTCTCTATGACTGTCTGTTTGTCTGCCTGCCTGTTGGACTGTCAGCCTGCCTGTATGTCTCTGAATATCGGCCCGGGGAGGGGGGGGGGGGGGGGGTTGGGGATGAAATCTCATCAATGAGACTCAGCTCTCAGCCGGATATTCAAGAGTAACTCATTTATTACTAAACTTAGAAAGCTTTCCAAATAACCCGCAAACACAATAAATAATACCAGAACTCTCTATATCTGTCAATTGGTCACTCACAACTGGACGTGGTCCGAGTCAGGCACAAGGCTTCAGATGTGGACAAAAACATCCAAAATAGCACTGGGTCAGTGTGGGAGAGGTGAAATTAGAAACTTGTGGCAGTAGTCTGTATTGGTGAATTGCCACTTTAATCCATGACCCTAAATGGTGATGTCTCTACTATTTCCGATGTCTAAATCCCTACCAGCGAGTGATCATTATCAATTGAACAGGCGGTTTTTGTGGATACTTGTGTGGAATAATTTTCAGCTCCCCACTTCTCGAGGGATCTTAATACTGTGCCTCTACATGGGTAAAAATCGACACGTGCGACACAGCGACACGGCCCCTTTAAAAATCGACACGTGCGACACGGCCCTTTTAAAAATCGACGGACACAGGGAAAAAGGGGATAAAAATCGACCCACAGGGATTTTTCTCTAAGTTCTTATGTAGCTAAAAATCGACACGGCGACACGCTCCTTTTGCTAAAAATCGACACGCCGACATGGTCAAAATATTGGGTACCCATGTAGAGGCACAATACTCCCACTCTCCCACCCTTTGAACTAATGATGCATAGATTTATTTTTGGCTAAAGCGGGGTGACATGTTTTCGCCCCTCTCCCCTAGATCTATGGGCTCAGCATTTTAACTCTTTAAAGATGACATTTGTCATCATGATGCATCAATGCAGCCTTGGTGAGTAACTCACCAGTGCTGCATTGATGCATTATGCCGACCCTATGGAGGCATAATGCACCAATGCAGCACTGGTGAGCTACTGGCCAGGGCTGCATTCATGCATCATGCACTTGATCCTGGGCTATACAGCCTTTAAAGGGTTAATCGGCCTACCCCCCCCCCCCTCCATGCAGCACCTAATGCCGCGTCCCCCATTACACAATGCGGCAGAGTCTGACAGTTGGTGATTTGGCTAATCCTGCCTCGTTCTGACCACACCGCTCTCCCCGCTCTCTGATTGCTAACCAGAGGCAAAATCACCAAATACTAAATCAAGCAGTTTTAGATCAGTCCCCATCCCATCTCTCCTACCATAATAAGAAATTTGTAGTTTCCATCCTACTCAGGGCCTCGCTCCCTACCTGCCTGTCTGTCTGCCTCCCTGCCTCCCTGCCTGTCTGCCTGCCTGCCTGCCTACCTGCCTGTCTGCCTGCCTGCCTGCCTGTCTACCTGCCTGCCTGCCTGTCTGCCTGTCTGCCTGTCTGCCTGCCTGTCTGCCTGCCTGCCTGCCTGCCTGCTTGCCTCCCTGCCTCCCTGCCTCCCTGCATGCCTGCCTCCCTGTCTGCCTCCCTGTCTCCCTGCCTCCCTGCTTGCCTGCCTGCCTCCCTGCCTGCATGTCTGCCTCCCTGCCTGCCTCTCTCCCTGCCTACCCATCCCTCCCTGCCTGCCTGCCTCCCTGCCTGCATCCCTGCCTGCCTGTGCCCTCCCTGCCTGCCTCCCTCCCTCCCTGCCTGCCTCCCTCCTTGCCTCCCTGCCTGCCTCCCTCCCTCCCTGCCTGCCTCCCTCCTTGCCTCCCTGCCTGCCTCCCCTACCTACCCCTCCCCCTCTCCCTCCCTCCCTGCCTCACTCCTTTATGCGCATCCCGGGGGGGGGCACTGAGATATGATTTGGGTACCGACTGCAGCACGACTTTCCGGAGCAGTGGCGGTTGAAAGTCAGTAGGGCTAAAAAGGATGGGCGGTCACTCCACTCCCAGGTTAAAAGGCAAGGGTGGTCACCCCTAATCCCATTGAGAATTAGGGCATAACACAGCACTAATTTATCACAAGACAATATCTGATTGTTAGAAAAGGTGAATTGCTAAGTTTGCAGTGCTAATTGGTAAGTTTGCAGTTTTAATTGGTGAGTTTGCTCTGTCTGGACCTCAAACCTCACTTTCTCCATAATAGGGGGCGGTCACTATACACATTTTCCCTCTACTTGAACAGCAGGGGCGGTCAGAACACTGCCAGAACTTCTCAGTGTAAAAAAGGGGGGCTGTAGGGCGGCAGTGGGTAGTCAGCATCAAAGAGTCAGTGCCCCCCCCCCGGGATGCGCAAGTAGTATAGTATGTATCGGAACGGGACTATAGTTAAGTACTGTTTATTACTCAATCGACATGCAGCCAATCAGAGGCTTCCATTTGGTCACGTGACCCGTTGCCATGGTAACGTGACCTACTTAGGGCTCTCAGCCAATCAGAAGCCAGCATTCTGTGTGACCTACTGACCTACTTAGAAGCTCTCAGCCAATCAGAGGCCGGCATTCTGGTAACCATGGTAACGTGACCTGCTTATGTCACGTGACCTACTTAGGCTCAGCCAATCAGAAGCCGGCATTCTGGTAACTAGGGTAACGTGACCTACTTAGGGTTTGTTTGTAAACAACACCACGTGGCTCTCTTGTTTGTAAACAACACCACGTGACACGTGACTGTTTGTAAACAAACAACTTATATATAGAAAATAAACACAACAAGTTCCATGTTATGTTAAAATTATATTTTCAAAAAAAAAGCACATCTGTTACAGCGTCTATGTGTAACTACGCGCGTTCTCATTCAAACACTATAACACTATCATACCGTAGCAGCAGCAGGTAGGACTGGAAGAAAAGCAAGCGCACGAGCAGAAGCGACGACACCAGTTGCACCATCCGGCCGTCGCGTTGGTAGCCCTACTACTCGTCGCGCGTTCAACTGGAGGTTTAAGAGTGACAAATGACGATTCTTTGTCGACGCGACTGCTAACATCAGCATCGGCAGCAGCATCGGCAGCATCGGCAGCAGCATCTGCAGCAGCGGCAGCAGCCTCGGCAGCAGCGGTAGCAGCAGTAGCAGCAGCTGTAGCAGCAGTAGCGTGAGCATTAGCAACAACAGCAGCAGCGACAGTAGCAAGGGCGGCAGAGCGGGCACTAGCAGCGTTATCAGCGGCGTCATCGGCAGCCGCAACAGCATCAGCAGCAGTAGCGTCGGCATCGGTGGCATGAGTAGCTGCATCGGCGGCAGCAACAGCAGCAGTCACAGCCGCAGCGGCAACGACAACAACGTCATGACAACCAGCGTCACTAACAGCCGCAGTAAATGCAGCAGTAGCACGCTGAGCAGCACTAGCAGCAGCAGTAGCAGAGGCTACAGCATCAGCTTCACATTCGCGCGCCGCTTCGTCATTCCGCTTCATGTCACGGTAGCAACTTTCCATCATGGGGATCTGCAAATTGAGGCGCGGTGCTGGTGGTGGTAGTAGTAGTAGTAGTAGTAGTAGTAGTAGCGTGAACGATGATGACGATGCCGAATACGGTTTCACTCCCCCTTATATACCCTTACTCCCCCCCCCCTTTTTTTTTCAAGCCACCGGCCAGCTGCCCCCTCACGGCAGGTCTTTAGATCAGCCTTAAGTCGCTTACTACGCGGCTCATCATCCCTCTAATCGCATTTTCCAGCCGCCGGCCGGCTGACTGCTGACGACAGGAGAGGGTGATTTGTTTTTCTTTAGATTTAAGCCGCTTACCACACGCACACCCTCTAGTCACAGACAGAGTGACAGAAAGGGAGGGGGTCGCTTTGTTCACGCTACCTGTAGTTGTTTTTCTATACACACGCTGAGCCCATGACCCGCTAATCCTTTATACAGGTAACACGCGTTCAACTAATTACTCTATTGTATGACAGTCGGTACACGGATTTAATTTTAAACCACCTTCCCATCTGGATCCATGTCTGGCGGGGTGGAAGGATCCAGCTGAAAAGCGTGATTAGGGCTTTTGTTTCTCTTATGATAGCAGCAGGTCAGCATGCGACAGCTGAAAATGTCAGACTCGCCGCTCCTATAAAAGACTGAGATGCGTCTCTCTTTCCACACACCCTTCTACCATCGCCGCCGACACCGCCACCGCCGGCCAGCCGACCGCCGCCACCGCCTGCAGTCACCGCCATCACACCAGCAGGGAATTTCGAGCTGAGTCTGCTTATTGCTTATTTTTTTTGTTTGAGCTTTTTGTTTTTTAAAATTTTTTATTTTCACTCAGTCTTTTTTGTTTCGGAGGAAAGAAATATGGCGCTGCAGAGGGCGCGAGTTTCTAAAAGACGGTCGCGCGAACAAAGTGCTCTCCTCAACTGCCCGGCTATTTTTTTATCTCAAAGGAGAGAGCGTCACGTAGTTGAGGTTCACGCTTCTCTTGAAGCGTACCGAATTCTCGAGAAATGCAAAGCTGAGCGCCATCGTCGTTATACAAGAGCGGAAAAGGAAAACGTAGCGACATGGCCGAGAGCCGTCTTCTCAGAACAGCATTTACTCTACTATTGCATAACAGCCGCTCTCAGCGCCCCCACTCGTTGGGCGTTTCATGAAAAGAAAGAGCGCTGCTACTCTCCTCACCCTGCCTCCTCTTATAAAGTGAGAATAAGTGCTATGAAACGATTCGACAAGCCGATCGGTTTCTTGGGAGCGACTGCAGCTCCCACTCGGTGGGCGCGCGTTGTGGCCGACGTGAACACGGTCTCTAAACGTTTCGACGTCGTCACTTGTTATCCCGCATATTGCAACGCAGCCGAATTGAACAAGATAGGGACGCACTATTTTAAACCATACGCTCCAATATGTATTTGTCACCGCCGCGCTCACACGCCTTATTGCTTTTTCGAGACGATCGTGTCACAACACAGAAATAGAAAAAAAACCGGCAAAGCGACGAGCTTTGCCTAAATGATCAAAAAAAAAAAAAAAAAAAAAAATTAATCTCCTCCTCCTCCTCCTCCTCCTCCTCCTCCTCCTCTTCTTCTTTTTAAAAAAAAAAAATAAATATTTGTATCAGACTCCTCTGGAGTCTGATACAAACATTTATGACTATTGAGTGAAAATAGAATTTTATCGCAAAAAAAAAAAGAAAAAAAAGTCACTTCTGCCGCCGCTACTGTGACACCGGCCGGTATCAATAAAAAGGTCGGCTGACTTTTCTCCACAACCATTCACTACCGACCGTTCGAGTGAGAAACACAGCAGACAGTCAGACACACAACCGCTCTCTGACGCGTCCTGAAAAAAAACAAAAAAAATGTCCAGTAGTAAAAGCAAACTCTTCACAGAAATTCATTTCGACGCTCGACTACAAGGACCCTTTAGTTGTATCATTAGCGGTCCGTCGGGTTGTGGAAAATCGCGCTTGGTGGATCAATTTCTGAGCGACGTGAACAATTTGGTCACGCCGCCGGTGGAAAAGACTTTTTACCATTACGGCGAGTGGCAACCTCTGTTTGAAAAAATGCAAAATCAGTACGGTGTGGAATTCAGAGAAGGTCTTCCTAGCAAAGAGTCTATAGCGGGAGACGTGGAAGTAGCAGAAGACGCTTTACGACCCCACACTCTACTGATATTGGACGATCTGATGAGCAGTTCCAATCAGCAAGTGGTAGCCGACATCTTTACTAAATACTCGCATCACTGGAACGTGAGCGTCATATACATCACTCAGAACCTATTCCAGAAATCACCCGACTTTCGAACTATGAGTCTGAACGCTCACTACATGATCGTTTTCAAGAACCCGCGCGACATGGGGCAAATAGCTAGTCTGTCTCGCCAGGTGTTTCCGTCCAACGCGGCGGCCCTCTCTAGTATATTTACCCATGAACTCAAGCGACCTCACTCATACCTCCTTCTGGACTTCAAGCAGTCAACACCTGACGATCTGAGAATACGCTCCTCTTTGACGTCCATACACTCTCAGCTAGTGTTCGTACCGCTAGACAAAAAAAAGAACAAGAGAAAGCAGTAGCAAAAAAATGTCTTCTCATCTACTCGAAAGACACTTTGGTACTCTCAAGCACTTAGCTAAGTGCTCGCCAAAGGACTGCTTGCATCTAATAGACTCTGGAAGCGACGATCTGATCGCAGCGTTAAGTGAGATCTGTCACAATTTACTGGTAGGGAACATCCCGCTCAGCGACAAACAACTGGACAAGCTTCGAGAATCGGCTGACGTGTTGAGGGAGGTCGGCAAAAAGTCTACGCCCATCAAAAAAAAGAGACGCGTCTTGGTACAAGAGGGAGGTTTCCTCATTCCGGCTCTCATAGGGATGGCCTTACCGCTTATAAAGAGCATTCTCCGTATATGAGACACCTCATTCGACACCTACTCGCCGACAGCACCACCACCACCACCACCACTACCGCCACCACCAGCGTCATTGCCACCGTCGTCCCCATGACGGACTCAGAGCAGCAACAACACAACAAACGTTTAGCGCTCGTGGATCCTGAGACGCTCTACAAATCATCACGAGCAGGTCTACTTCATCATGTGCCCGCTGCTGCTGCTACTACTAGCGCTGCTACTACTGCAGTCGCTGCTGCTAGTACTTCTACTGCTCCAAACCTTCCTCCTCTTCCTGATGAGCGCACTGAAAAGAACGAGAGTTCCGCTCCTGCCACCGCCGCCCGCCTACCTGCCGACATGGCCTATTACCACAAGCAGGCAGAACAGTCCCTTCATCCCAACGCGGCCTTGCACCAGGTGCTACAGTTTATCTACAGGGACTTGGATTTAGTGTTGAACGACCCCACTTTGGAATCGCGCGAGAAAATGTTGAAATACCGAAGGTTGTTGAATAGATTGCAATTTTTTCTCGCGAATCCCCACAACAGCAACATCTCTTCGTCCTACTCTTCTTCGCCCCCGGCTCACCTCCGTCAGTCTGCTGAAGAGGCCAGCGCGTCCCTACTCGAGCGGTTGGTGAACCAAGTTCCCAAGAGGAATCGCACTCGGACCGTGGCGCTGTACAAACAATTGGAGAAATCCGGTGTGATCAAGTGGAACGAGGACGGTGCGGTGCGCGAGATGTCGGGTCGGAGAATACCACCTGAGCATCGCATCAACATAGTGGACTTACTGAACGACGCTGCCAGGTTCAGGAAGACGGCGCCCAGACCGGCGGGCTACTCGCCGTTCACGAAAGCGCTGCGCGAAGCAGTTCCCACAGACTCCTTGATCGGAAACCATCTGTATAAAGCGAGCGGACCTGGCCGAAGTTTGGACACACGGCTTGCTGACAGAGGTCGGAAACGACCGAGCTTCGACTCGGAAGAAAGAGAAGCAGCAGCAGCAGCAGCAGCAGTAGCAGCAGCAGACTCTTCTCTCCAGGTGGACGATCAATCCTCTGACGACGAGGAGGACGACAGTGAACTTTTCCAAACTCCGACTTCCTATAGGAGCGTGGCGAGTAAGAAAAGGAGAGGGCGCAACCGCCTAGCGGCGAGCTCGTCGTTCACGCCCTCAACAGGCCCACCATGGGCAAACCAGTGAAGAGACTGACCAAGAAGGAAAAAGAAAAGAAGCGCGTAGTAGCTAGATATACCGACGTCAAAGCGCCCTCCAGTTTCACTAGCGTGACTAAACTCCAGAAACATCATTTTCGCCACCTGAACCCGGCCGTCATCCGAGATGCTTTAGTGTCGCTGGACGCCTACACTAAACATAAACCCATTCGGAGAAAATTCGCAAGGAACAAGACTATAACCGGCGCAATCGATCAGCAGTGGCAGATAGATCTGATGGACATGCAAGCTTTGGCGTCTCACAACGACCGCTTCCGGTACGTGGTGACGGCGATCGACGTTTTCTCTAGGTACGCGTGGGCCGTTCCCATTAAATCCAAGAGCGGCGCTGATGTCACCGAGGCCTTCCGAGAGATGACAGGCACTGGCGAGAGACGACCGCGCACTGTTCAGACAGACAAGGGGAAAGAGTTTTTGAACAAGATCTTTCAAGATCACTTGAAGAGCGAGGGCATAGAGTTCTTCACTGGCGAGAACGACGACATCAAAGCTAGTCTAGTGGAGCGCTTGAACCGCAGTCTGAAGGAGAAGCTGTGGCGTTATTTCACACACAAGCGCACGTATCACTACGTAGACGTACTGCACCATGTAGTGTCTTCTTACAATCGCACTCACCACAAGACGTTGAAAATGGCGCCGGCTCAAGTCAGCTCGGAAAACAGCGAAACAGTTTTCTACCGACAAGATCTCCCAACTAACAAACAAATCGACGAAATATGGAAAACGAAGAAAAAAACAAAGACGTCCGCCGTCGACGTCATCGCTCCGGGTGACAGAGTGAGGATGTTGAGAACTAAAGGCGCCTTCGACAAAGGGTACGAGGGAAACTGGCGCGAGGAAGTGGTCGACGTTGCTAAGACGTTGGGAAGCAGAGGGTTCGAGCTGAAAGACGACAAGGGCGAGGAGATAAAAGGCGTCTTCTACCCGGAAGAGGTTCAGAAGGTGTACAAGAGTCGTTACGACAACAACTACCTGATAGACGAGGTGTTGCGCCGCAAGACCGTCGACGGTAAAGAGTTAGCTTTCGTACGTTGGTTAGGTTACGACGACAAGTTCAACGAGTGGATCCCCGTCAAAAAAATAACGTAGGAAAAAAAAAAAAAAAAAAAAAAATGAACATCACTCTACCTAGCAACAGCTCTATGGAGTATTATCCTGACAACAGCTTGACGTCTTTCCGAACTCACTTCGACTCGCCGCTCCTTCTGCCCGAAGCGTACGAAGCGGCTCTGACTGAGATCATCCTCCCTACAGAATGGACTAACGTGCACGACGACGACTTGATCATCGTTGTTCCTCTGCGCACCAAAGGTTCGCTAGAGGAGGGGATCCAGGTTTTAAAAGAAACTAAATTCTCCGAAGGAAAAAAACCACAGGTAGACTGGAAGAGAATGAAAAACGCGAACGGTCTGAGCAAGCTAACGTTCAGCTCAAAATTCCCGCTGAGCTGGAAGGAAGCGAGCTATGTAACGGTGGAAGAGATATCAGACACGTCGGAAGAGCAGCAATTGAAACCGGAAACAAAAAGGTTCAAGAGAGAGGTCGACTTGAGACAGACGAATGCCGTATACAAGCAGTTCTTGTCCCCGGCGGTGAAGAAGAAGACGATCAGCCATCAAGCAAGACAGATGATCGAAAAGATGGAGAAGGACATGGGAGTGCGCAGTTTCATGCCAAACATATTCGAGATACCTCCTATTTTCACCGGAAGCAACCACACCCTAATCGAGCGCTTGAGTGAGACGTTGCGAGATGACAGACTAGAGGGCGACAGCTTCTTGCTCAAACCGATGCGGATCTTATCGTACGACGCCAAGACGAAACGCGTCACCATCAAACCGCCGAGACACTGTGCTGTCCTGCTGAGTCAGCATCTCGCATGCGTTCTAGGCTTCGGAGAGAAGACGTGTTTCGCGTCGCCGACTACCGGCGCCTACTCGATGGATGTTTACGGGGACGTGCACTCTGTGTACATATACACCGACATGATCCAGGAGAGACGTGTGGGCGACATGCAAGTGCCGCTGTTGCGCTGCGTGGCGGTGGACAGAGGCGGAAAGCGTCGAGGTGGCGTGCAAGCTATCAGTTTTCCCCATTTGGATTATTTCCCCTTGAAATCCAAGAGGTTTACCGAGGTCGGCATCTATTTAAGAGACCGATCCGGTCATTCCATCCCATTCGGTAGAGGCGAGGTGACCGTGACACTTCATCTGAGACCTATTGAGCGCTGAAAGAGAGAAAAATGATGCGTCAACGCGTTCCGTACTTTCCACCCAGGCGCACCGTCGGCAGAGGGTACAGCGATTACTACAACGCGCAGCTGGGCAACGGCGTCAACGTGTACAGCGGGCGCTCTTTCCAGAGCGGGCACGGTTTGGGCGGCGCTCTGTTAGGTCTGATGCGCTCGGCTACCCCGCTATTGAAGTCGGTGGGAAAAACACTGCTCCGCGCCGGTGTGGGCGTCGCTAAAGATGTGCTGGCGGGTCGGACTTTAAAGAGCAGCGTGAAAGACCGAGGCGCAGGCGCTCTGAAGAGACTGGCGAGTACGGCGTTCTCGGGAGGAAAGACGCCTGTCGCGTCTAAGAAAGGGTCGAAACGTCGCCGGCATTCTCCTCAGACGGGCGGTGGCTCTTGCAAGAGACGTAGAGGGGATGTATTCGACCGGTAAGCGCCTAGGCGTTCAGGTATAAATAAAAAGACTGGAGGCGGCCGGCGTCAGTCTGTCGGCCGCGTGAAGAGAGAACACAATGGCTTACGTACACGAGAGCAGTAACGAGTGCGCGCTCTCTGAGCTCGACCTGCACACCGTAGCGCCGACTCAGACTACTATCTTAAAGTCGTCTTTCCTGGGGATAGAAACAAAAAACTCTTTAGAGGATGGAGGTAACATAAATTTCACCATCAACAAGTCGCAAGAGTACACAGACCTGAACGAGAATTACCTTCATCTGGAATGTCAAGTGCTGAAAGCGAACGGAGCGGCGATCGAGGACACCGACGCGGTAGCTCCGGTGAACAACTTGGCTCACTCGCTCTTCAAAGACGTCCAAGTCTCCATCGGCGGTTTCAAAGTGTCTGGCAACACCGAGACCTACCCTTACCGAGCTTACTTGGAAGGGTTACTCAACTACAACAAAGACGTGAAGGATGGCGTCATGAGCGCCCAGGGGTGGCATGAAGATACGCCCGGTCAGTTTGACACGTTGACTGACGCGAATGCGGGGTACAAAGCGCGCAAGAAGCTAATCTCCAACAAGCGCTTTTCGCTGATGGCGCGACTGCACTTTGACCTGGCTCATCAACCGAAGCTCATCGTTGGAGAGACAGAAATCAATCTCACTCTGAAACAAGCGGCGCCCTCTTTCTATCTGATGTGCGCCGCTGACGGAGGCTACAGCTTGAAGATCTACAAAGCATAGCTCTACGTGCGACGCGTGCTGGTGGCGGACGCTGTAGCGGAAACGCACGAGAGAGCGGTGATAGAACACGGGCCCTTCGACTACCCGGTGAACAGAGTGGAGGTGACGACGTACGCCATCCCTCAAGGTAACAGAGATCACAGCTACACGCACTCCAACACAGGCCAGCTTCCCAAGTCGATGATGATTTGCTTCCTTGACCACGACGCCTTCAACGGTAGCTACACCAAGAACCCGTTCGAGATGAAGCATTACGACATCAGCTCGCTTCAAGTGATAGTGAACGATCAGAAAGTGCCGAACGACGCCTACGTGCCCGACTTTAAGACCAAAGCGGCCGTGAGAGAGTACTTGGCGCTACACACGGAAACGGGGATGTACGAGGGCGCGCGCTCCTGCGGTATTTCATACGATCAATTCCTGAACGGTTACACGGTGTTCCCCCTCGACTTAACCCCAGACAGATCGCACGACGGGTGTCACGTGAACCTTATAAGAGCGGGTCAGCTGAGGGTGGAAGTCAGTTTCCGCTCGGCGCTACAAGCGACAACAACGGTGCTACTCTACTTGGTGTACGACAACGTCGTCGAGCTGACCCGAGATCGACACCCCGTCACCGACTACCACATGAACTGAAGACAAGACGGCGGTACTTGGCGTATCGTATGAACACGCTTGAAATAAGCAGAGTGTTGAAGGAAAACGTTCACACAAAACATCGTTTCCTGGGCGTTTTCTCTTGTGACACTATTCCGAAGCACCCTATCAAAGACACTTGTTTCGTGAGCAACACAGATCCGCAACATTTACCAGGTCAGCATTGGGTGGCGTTTTACGTGTCGAGCACGGGTGAAGTGTACTACTTTGATTCCTTCGGCTTACCGCCGCTGAGTGCGGAGTTCTTGTCTTTCGTGGAACGCTCTGCTGCGTTCAAGTGGCAAAGAAACCGCATTCAACTACAAGACACTTCTGCTGACACCTGTGGACCTCATTGCGTTCATTTCCTAATTGAAGCATGTCGAACAAGAAACCCCAAGAAGTGCGTCATGCGCATGAGCAAAATCCCAAAGCTGAGCGACCGGGCCGTGAGTCAGAAGCTATCGATGATGCTGTTGTGACGGGTTGTTGCGATGGCGGCCGTTTCATGGAGGCAAAGATTCTCTGCCTTGCCGAAATGGTGTTGGATTTATCCAAAGTCGTGCAATGTCTATTGGAGAGAAGTCGTCCGGGGTGTGGTGGTGCGAGTGACGGCGGCGTGAGACTTTGCGGCCTGTTGAGTTGCTGCAAATCGAAGAAGCAAGCTAAAGAAGCATAAACTTGTGTGTTTTTTCTGATTGAAATGAAAATAAAGAATAAAATGAAAAGAAAAGAAATTATCTTGTTGTGTTTTTATTTCTATATATAAGTTACATAACTTTTTTTTGTTTGTTTGTTTACAAACAGTCACGTGTCACGTGGTGTTGTTTACAAACAAGAGAGCCACGTGGTGTTGTTTACAAACAAACCCTAAGTAGGTCACGTTACCCTAGTTACCAGAATGCCGGCTTCTGATTGGCTGAGCCTAAGTAGGTCACGTGACGTAAGTAGGTCACGTTACCATGGTTACCAGAATGCCAGCCTCTGATTGGCTGAGAGCTTCTAAGTAGGTCAGTAGGTCACCCAGAATGCTGGCTTCTGATTGGCTGAGAGCCCTAAGTAGGTCACGTTACCATGGCAACGGGTCACGTGACCAAATGGAGGCCTCTGATTGGCTGCATGTCGATTGAGTAATAAACAGTACTTAACTATAGTCCCGTTCCGATACATACTATACTACTTGCGCATCTGTATTGCTTAAATATTTCTGAGGATGATAAAGAATCACTCGTTTTGGGGTTGCCTTATTTAAAAAAAGGCCCCAAATATGTCCAAGGCTCTTATCTAAATGACTCAGCTAACCCATCAAGGCCCGTATACTGCTCCAATGCAGTATACCCTTCATTTCAATGATGCGCCATTACAACCCTACCTGTCGGGCTGCATTTATGTATCATGGTAATCATACTGGTTTGATACACTCATTGATGCACAAATACAGCCCAGGCCAGTCCACTAGCCATGGCTGAATTCTTGCATCATGACAACAAAAGGATTAAAACACTATGTGGGCCTCAACCCTTTAAGGATGGCATAATGCAGTGATGCAGCATATCTTTGGTTGCATGATTCATGCCGACCCTACAGGGTTGAGACACTCCCGAAGGGTTGGCATGACGCACCAATGCAGCACCAGCAAGATACTCACCTGGGCCGTATTGGTGCGTCATGACAAATGTAATAATTTAGTAAGGTCACTCCAGAAAATTTCTCATTCCCATTTTAATGATTAAGAAATTAATGATCTACAAACATTTTGAATAAGCATATATATTTCCTCTGACCTATTGTATTTGCGCCACTTTAAGCTTCAATTCGATACCAAATATGCCCATATTTGTTCATTGTTCATCCTTAAAACTTACAAAAAAAAGATTCCCTAAACCCAATATTGGTGACGCGTGCGGTGATGAGAAAGAAGGATATTATTTGGAGTGGCCTAACATGCCATCCTTAAAGGGTTAACTGGTTGAATCCCCTTCACCGTCTGACACACCTGTGTATAGTGTCCAACCTGAGACTAATTGCGCCTCATCCTACCAGAACCATACTCTCATTCCCAAATCCTTCCGAAGGAAGGCTCTGGTGACAGCCAGTATGACCTTGAACTTGGGATTTTGCTGGGTTTGGGTAATCCCTGCTGGTAGCTTGGAACCAGTGGACGGGAACCAGAATGTATGATGGTAGTTTTACCCTTATTTCCCATCATACTTTCTGGTTCCATTTCTGGTTCCTGTTCGCTGGTTCCAAGCTATCTACAGGGACTGCCCTAACCCAGCAAAATCCAAGTTCAAGGTCATACTGGCTGTCCCCAGAGCCTTTTTTTGGAAGGATTTGGGAACGAAAGTACCAGAACCACAGCAACCAGCAGTAGTATAGTATGTATCGGAACGGGACTATAGTTAACTACTGTTTATTACTCAATCGACCTGCAGCCAATCAGAGGCCTCCATTTGGTCACGTGACCGGAAGTGACCTACTTAGGGGATTAGTGGTGACGTCACGTGACCTAGTTAGCCAATCAGAGGCCGCCATTTGGTCACGTGACCGGAAGTGACGTCATATGACCTACTTATGGACCCGAAGTGATGTCATATGACCTACTTAGGGGACCGGAAGTGACGTCATATGACCTAATTTAGGATCACGTGACCGGAAGTGACCTGATGAGTCACGTGACCGGAAGTGACGTCACATGACCTAATGGCCAACCGGAAGTGAGTGACCTCATTGAGGATCACGTGACCGGAAGTGACCTGATTGATCACGTGACCGGAAGAAGAAGAAGAAGAAGAAGAAGTTTTTTGTTTAGGAAGTGAGGGTCTTTAGGATCGCGTGACTGGAAGCGACGTCGTCACATGAGTGACGCTTTAAGAGACTGCGCGACTTACTAGTAAAAGAAGACGTATGAAAATAAAAACACAACAATAATTTATTTTATTTTTTTATTTCTTTTTTTTCAATCTTGATAAACACTCTATTTTTGAAAAGATGCACTCAATCAAGCAATAACACGCTTATTATTTTTTTTCATATCTCTAAAGGACTCGTTGTCACACCGTCAGAATGCACGCGACGCTTATAATACAAGTAGCGCACGCCGTCTTTCTCTATGGTGTAGGTGACCATTTTGTTTCGCACCACTTTGAAATTTCTATTTACAGCAATGAGAGTTTTTCGTTGGCGAAGAACATCCAAGAAGTCGTCTGGTTCCTTAGGGTTTTGTTTCTTCTGTACGCCTTTTGCACTCCATTTTTTGGATTTTCTTTCACCGGTGTCGCTGACTCGATCGTAGCAAATGTAAGTCTTAGGGTTGAGACTTAGGATCCCGTCACCTTCCCACTCCGCTTTCATAAGCCCCGAAGTTCTCAGATCGTGAAGGTACCGTCTCTCACAACATCCGCCGGGCGGCGGACACCATTCTCGCACTCTTTCCGTTTTTGTCTTCACGAAAAGCTCTAAGTGATCGTCGCACACCGCTGTCGGAAGCCACTTTCGTTTCTCTCTGAAGTACGTCTCTCTCAGGCGAGGTTTGACTAGGTCATCCAACGTGTCACCGCTGAGAGCCATGTAAAGACTGTCGGTGTCCATTTGACAAAGGGCATAATCGCGCCGATCGACGAATCTATCCAAGAAGTCGTATGTGAACTCTAACATTTTCAACTTCGCGTACTGGTATACCATGAACCCTATTTGAATAGGGAGGTTGTTCTTGACTGTTTTCGGTTGTAGTTCGACTTCAAACAGATCGGAACTCAACTCGGACGCCTTTTTGAAGCGCCACGAATTGGCCAATAGTTCGAACTTCCGACTGTCAGTGTATCTCACCGCCGTGTGTTTTTCTTTGTTGCAGATTGTTTTACCGTACGTAGCGTTTCCCATTAACTTGTAACAGTCTGACAGAATTTTCTCGTTCTCGTTCACGTCGCCACGTCTTCGCGCCGCCGTTACTTCGTCCGCGAAACCGGCAAAGGAGCGTTTAGGTAGGTATTCTACGACCAGCTGCACTTTGGTGACTATCAAACCGTGCTCTAAATACCACTTGAGAAGCGGCGTTCCCAAGAGAATATTTTTTCCGTGGTAACTCCCTATCAGACATCTCTGAGGCGTGTTCAACAGCTTTTCTTCCTGCGCAAAGTCTGACATGTGAGGTCCTATGTCCGATTTTGAAACGGTCACGTTCTTGAAAACGGGGGTCATTTCTTCAAAGTAGTCTCATAGGTGAGGCGGCGTAGTGATGTCCACTTGAACTAAACCGAACATTTTCTCCTCTTTCACAGCGGAAAGGATGTCGCTCTCGCTCATCGCGTTTCGAGACACTTTCAAAGCGTCAACCTTCCAGCGTTGTTGGGAGACCTTAACCCGCTCATCTCGACGCTTCATCTCTCTCCATTTGCACTCCCACACGACGACCAGCTTGTGACCTAGCGCTTTCAAGTAAGCGCTTACTCTAGTTGTTCTGTCGCGTCTCTCCTCCCTCAGTGAAGCGCACTGATATCGGTGCGACGGTATGCACTCGTGAGCGTGGAACCAACACCCGTGAAACTGGAAAACCGTATTAGAGGCCGCGTGAAACCCGTCCACGCGAATTCTCCGACAGCCTACAACCATCTCGCCGCCGTTCAAAGCGTGGCGCAGTTTCACGTCGCGGTCGTGCTCTACGAAGCGTAACCACTCCAAAGCGCTGTGAGAGTTTCTTTGCCTAATTTCGGGCTTGAACTCGGTCTCAGGTCGTCTCACCGCGTAATAGCCCGTGCAGTGCGCTTCGCTCATGCAGCGCAAGTACAGAGAGTTAGCGTCTAGTCCTAGGATGTGTTGGCACGGTCTCGCTTCTTCGCCGTACTTGTGCTCCCTTATCCGCGTGGTGCCCTTCTCGTGAAATCTATGGAAGATGATGGAAGGACCGCCGACTAGATTTTCTTTGATCAGAGCGTGGAGGACGGCGTCGAACTGGGGGAACGTTGTGAACGCGTCTTCTAGGTTTTGGAAGAGGAACCGTTAAGTCAAACCGGCGAGAGAAACTCCGTCTTTCAACATGTCAATGCCGCGATCTTGGAAAAATTTAGCGTGATTTTTCAGAGCTTCTATGAAAGGTTTGACGTCTTTGTTGTTGTAGTGGATCAAGTAATCTTCCATAGTTTGCATCTTCTCGTCGGACCAAACTTTCTGACATGCGGCGTAGTCGGATTCGGACATTTTGACGCCCGTCAGTTCGCTGTCAAAAGCCGATCTCGGTGGCAGCGTTCTGTTTGCCAGTTTCCTGGTAGACGTCATCCATTCGTAAGGAAAGTGACCTTTCTCTTCGTTCCTGGTGAAAGCTCGCAAATAGGTCGCGTAGTTGTAACCGGGTGCCAAATAGTTGACTACGTCCAAGAAAACCGTGTGCTGTGTGTAAACCGCCAAGTATTGATTGCTTCTCTTTATGACGCTGAATTCTTGGTTTCTTCGGTCTCCGGAGGCAAAGAACGAGTGAAGGCGTATTTTGATCAGGTTCAAGTCGTAACGCCCCGAGTTGAAGCCCACGACTGGAGCTTGACGGATGTATCTCAGAAGACGCTTCTTCAGTTGAACTAACGGGTGTCTGGTCTGAGCCGCAGCGAAGCCGCCTGGAGAAGGGGTGAATGTCGCCTCCTCCAGCAGGAGAGCTTCACCTATCGCCGCATCTAACTTCGCTAACGTCGGTCGGTAAAGTTCTAGCACAGCTTCCCCGATGACTTTGGCGTTCTCGTTTATGTGATTTAAAACTCGGTCCAACAAGGGGTCGGAATCTGCGTCGGATTCTCTGACGAAGCAGACGGGCCCCTCCCACCCCGGAAAGTCGGATGCGACGCTAGCCGACAAAGGGACGTGATCCCACAGCAGGGACACGTGTTCCGTCGACGGTTCTTTGCACGGTCTGAAGAAAGCCTCGAAATCGAAGGCGATCTTGTAAGGGTAGATTCCGGAACGTCCGTCGGGGGGAAAAATGGATAAGTCTGCTAGCGCTTCGAAAATCGTTCTCGAATTTTGGTAGATGCCACCTACGTAGCGCAACTTGACTTGTCGGCAAGAGGAAAGCTGGTTCCTGTGTCTCTTCAGCAAGAACTCGGTGGTGAACGCCGCCTTACACTTGCAACATTCGTATATGCCCGCGTACGCGTTGAAGTCTGTGACGAGAGAGACGTGCAAACCGCCTTTCGCCGTCAGGTGTAGGTTGACTTTACCTCGGGCGGCCAGAGTTCTGGAAGGCGGTCTGATCAGAGTAACGCGTCTTCTCAACTTCCGCCCCGGCACTTGACGCGACGCGGTGTAAACCGCTATTTGTACGTCAAACAAGTTCTCTAACGCGGGTAAGTCGCGGATGTTCAGACCCGGAAAGGATTCAGGTGTGGCAGCGGGACAGAACTGACGTAACAAATCTGAAGCGCGCTTGCTGGTGTTGTATAAGTGAAAGGAAATGCAGCGGAAGATGCAGAGGTTGTCCTTGTTGGGAAAATCTAACACGCCGCTTCTCTTTCCAACTCGACCGGCCTGAGTGATCCTACCGCCTATGGGGAATTCCCCCGGTCCCATGTAAACGCAAATGTTCAAATTGGTAGGAAAAAGAACGTGCCACTTGGTGTCAGCGTCGCAAAGTTTCCGTACTTCCTCGCAAGCGACGGTGTTTTCCATCTTTGAGAGGAGCTCTTCCAAAGTTTCTGAATTAGTTATAGTAGGGAGCGGTTGTATGAGAGTTGCGTTGTTCTGGGAGGCGTGAAAGTAGCGCAGTTTGCTCTTGTCTTCTCTGTGTTGTAAGAGTAAGCCTACCGAGAAACCCACTTTGTATCTGAATCTTTGTGTCAAGTGAATGCGACGCATAGTATCTACAGCGTCACTCAACTCGCCGGTTGGTAGCCTGAAGTTTGTTACACTCACGCGAGTTCCGTGCATCCTGACGCCCGTTTGTATCGCAGGCCAATTCGCCGTGAACGTTTCCTCCCCGTTCGGTACAGCACATATGCGCGGAGGGATGGTCACCCCGTCCAGAGATTCGCGTCGACAGGCGATCTTTCGGCAATCGCCTTCGCCGCATAGAGGGCAAAACTTAGGTATTACTCTACAACTTTCTACGTGTCTCTCGTGGTTGTACGGTCTTTTAAAAATTTTGAAACACTTTTCGCATACGTACTGCGTCATGTTTTTTCACTCAGTTACCAACTACTTAGCCGTCTAACTATCTATCTATCTATCAATCTATCTGTCTATCTATCTATCAATCCATCTGTCTATCTATCTATCTCTCTGTCTGCTGTCTGTGTATCCGTCTGTCTGTCTCATACAGCGTACGTCAAACGCTCTGTGTGTGCGCGCGTGAGCGTTGAGCGTCTCTCATTCCGAATCTATACCGAGATATTTGAGAATAATCTCTGTTTTGTCATCCAACTCTTTGAGCGCTCTGGCGGACAGCGTCACCCCCTGCTGTGTGGGTTTTTTGTCAGGACCTTCGTACTTGCGCACGTGGACGAGGTTCTTACCGCTGTAGTAGCTCACAGCTGCGTACACTTCGCCCTCCTCATCCAGCACTGCGAACCAGGGGGTGTGATTAGGTCTTCCTTGCGCGGCCGCTGTGTCGCGTATGCGCACCACTGCGCGGATATCGGCGATGCGTGCTATTAGCTCGCGCAGCGCGTCGGCAGTGAAGTGCACTCGCTTGCTTCTGGTCAGAGACGCCTCTTTCACCTGGCCGTCTTTTGTGTAGCGCGGCCTCCTAGACAGTCTAGCCACGTCCTCCCAGATCTCCAGCGTCAAAGCTCCGTCTAAGCAGAACTCTAACCCGAGAAGACGGGAGAAGGTTTTCTCTGCTTCTTCTCGTCCATCTCGTTCTTTTTCTTGTATTTTTCTCTTCTTAGTAGGCGTTGTTGTTCTGGAACTCACCTTAGAACGTTTCAGACCCGCAAGAAGAGTAACACCATCAGCGTGAGCTGAATCAGCAGCAGAACCGATAGCAGGAGCAGCGTCAGCGCTGGTGGTATCCGAGACCTCGTTGTTGGAACAGAGCAGCCACACGCCGTCGGTGCTGAGTGTAGCGGTAGAAGATGAAGCGCCGCCGCCCTCGTAAGGTGGCGGTGAGGGCAGTCGCCACGGACCGGACGCGCTACCAGTGGAAGTGAGGTCGAAAGGTCGAAGAGGGGAGCCGAAAAACGTACCGCCCACCCCTTTCCCTTCGGGTTCTTCGTATGCCTCGTCGTCAGCGTCGTTCTCTGTCTCACCCTGTTGCTGCTGCTCCTCCTCCTCCTCTTCTTCTCGGTTTAGGGGCTGAGTGTCCGAATAGCTGCAACTCTCAGCGCGAGCGGCGTCGAGGGCGTCGGTCGATGTAGTGGTGGAGGAGAGGGGCTGTGCAACGTGCGGCAGGTCATCAAAGTCATCAACAGTAGTGGGGAGGTAAAAACCCGGTTGCCAGTACTGCGCTGCGCCAGGAGCGTTGTCGTCGGTAGTAGTAGCGGTAGCAGCAGGTGCAGCAGATGCAGCAGCAGCAGCAGCAGCAGCAGCAGACGCAACAGTAGCAGGCGCAGCAGCCTCAGCAGGCGCAGCGGTAGCAGGCGCAGCGGTAGCAGGTGCAGCAGCAGCAGCCGCAGCAGCCGCAGCACGAGGATCACCAGCAGCAGCAGCAGCAGCAGGCGGGGCAGCAGTAGCAGCGGCAGCGCGCTTAGCAGCAACGTGTACCGTCGCGAGTGTAACGTCGCTAGCACGACGACTACTACCAGTAGTACTACTACCACTACTACTACTACTAGTACTACTACTACTACTACTACTACTACTACTGCTGCGAGCGCTCGCTACAGCGGGAGGGTGATAAGACCAAGCGGCTGCGGCGGTAGTCTCATTTTCAGTAGCAAGAGGAGGCACTGAAGCTAAACGAGCGCTGTTCCGCGTAGTCTTCTTGTTCTTGAACTTGCTTAGATCCTTGGACGGCGCTAGGTGTTGTCTTTTGCTCATGGTGGTGACTGTAGAGATCAGCAAAAGAATGAGTGAGTGAATGGAGGTTTCCAGGCCCCTTATATACGCCTTCTCGCTTCTAGAGCTAAGCTACTTACTGCCCCTGTTCAGCTGCCGCCGGCTGGCCGGCGGCCATTCACAAAGAGAAACAAAAGACATAAGGCATGGCGTTTTCAGCTGGATCCCTTTCCCCCCTTTTGAGAGATCGACTGTCATGAGCTAAGCCACTTACCACCCTGTTCAGCAATTCAACGCGCATTAGCTGTATAAAGGATTAAGCGGTTGCTGCCGCCGACTGACCGGCGGCCATTCACAAAGAGAAACAAAAGACATAAGGTATGACGTTTTCAGCTGGATCCCTTTCCCCTCTTTTTTGAGGGATCCGCTGTCATGAGCTAAGCTACTTACCACCCTGTTCAGCAATTCAACGCGCGTTAGCTGTATAAAGGATTAACGGTGATGAGCTTAGAGTGTGTATACAAAAAAAAACTACAGGAGGCGTGTGGCGTGAAGCAGGACCCCCTAAGACGAACGTGTCTGTCTGTGAGTAGAGGCGTGTGCATGTGGTGAGCGACTTAAGTGTAAGACAAAAAAAAAAATCACCACCTCCTGCCGTGGTGAGTAGACCGGGCCTGCCGGCGGCGGCCGGCTAGTTCAATAGGGAGGGGTGACAGCTGACTAAGGCTGTGCATGAAAAAATCCGATTTTCACCTGACCTCTGACGTTTGTTACAATGAATGTCAGAGGGAGGGAGACGTCCTCAGGTAGGGGGTAGGAGGTAAGGCTATGGATGAGGAAAAAACACCGTTTTCAGCTAGTCTCCACGGATAGCGATGACATACCCCTCGTCATCTAAGCTCTTAAGGAGCGGAGCGGCTGAAAAAGCGTCATGCGGACAGGTCGCTAGACAGCTGGAGTGCTGTTGGAAATAGGATTAAACTCCCTCTGTATAAAAGCTCTGATTTCTGTTGGAAAAAAACCATATCGCCTCTGACCACAGTAACGTCTACTACCACCATCACCGCCACCACCGCCGCCGCCGCCGCCGCCGCCGCCGCCAAGACGAGACGAGATGGCTCAAGCTATTCCACTTTCAAGCTCGCCTTCACCGCCTTGTCCACCTGAAAAAAAGTTATTGCGGCTTGACGACGTGAGACGCGCGAGGCAGACCGATGGGGAGAACAGAGAGGTAGGACAGCGGCGCTTAGCATATAGCGACGCCTTGCTTCGTCAACTAGGTAAAGAGTTGAGCGGATCTTGGAGAGAGTTGGGCAGTAGCTTAAAAGTTACCGCCGCCCGTATGGATGCTCTAGTAGAGCGCAGTGTCAAGACACCGGAGGAGCTGTGTACGGCGATGTTCCGAGTCTGGTGGGGTGAAACCCCGCATCGTCATAGATGGGGAGAGCTCGGTCGCGTCTTCACCCGCATTAGACGCGTGGAACTGTTGGCTCAGTGGATGTCCCTTCTCCACAGACAGGGGTTGGATTTCGAAAACCCCGACTCGCGCGCGATGCATAAGCACTTGGGCACCCTCGGCAGACGTCTAGGTAGCAGGTGGAAAGAGGTGGGGGACCATTTAAAATTGTCGCCTGAGAGGTTAGATAAGAACGCTGAAGAATGCGAATACGGAGGAAGTCCCGCTGAGTGGGCCTTCCGAGTGTTGAAAATGTGGCAAGATGAAGCTGACGGTGCCGGCGGTACGCCTTTTGAACTCCTTCGAGTGTTGACTGAGGACATGGGAAAGTTTGACCTCGGCATCGCAATATTACTTGACTTTATCAAGCAAGAAACAATGAGAACGACGGACATGTGAATTGTTGTGTTTTATTTTCATACGTCTTCTTTATTAGTAAGTAAAAAAAAATATTATAACAATTAAGACGCGTGTCCTCTTAAAGTGTCACTTCCTCCAGTCGCAGCTGATCGCCTCATCGAGGCATGTGATAAACAAAAAAAAATGAAGAGACACGCTTCTTCCTCTCGAGAGGAAGAAGCGTGTCTCTCGATTGAAATCTTTTCTTTTCTTTTTTTCTTAAAAGAGACAAACGCCCCTTAGAGTGCCCCCCCACCCCCCTAGAGTGCCCCCCTCCCCCTCCCCCCCTCCCCCCCCCCACCCGCCCCATGCATCCTAAAAGCGCCCCCCTCCCCATGCATCTTAAAGGGGCCCCCCTCCCCCCCTCCCCTCCCCTCCCCTCCCCTCCCCTCCCCTCCCCCCTTATACACTCTAAAGAACGCTTCTACCTAGTTCAATAAGTCACTTCCAGTCGCTCGTAAAACATAAAAATGAAAAAAACAAAACTTATATCGTAGTGTTTTTTATTAGTTTACCGAAAAAAATAAGAGACTCGCCTCCTCCTCCTTCTCCTCCTCCTCTCCTTCTCCTCCTCCTCCTCCTCCTCCTCCTCCTCCTCCAAAAAAAAAAAAAAAAATCACATTTTAAAGCGCGTGACCCCTTAAAGACGCTCATCTCTTCATTAAGTCGCGTGACGTCACTTCTTCTTCTTCTTCTTCTTAGTTAGGTCATATGACGTCACTTCCGGTCCCCTAAGTAGGTCATATGACGTCACTTCCGGTCCATAAGTAGGTCATATGACGTCACTTCCGGTCACGTGACCAAATGGCGGCCTCTGATTGGCTAACTAGGTCACGTGACGTCACCACTAATCGCCTAAGTAGGTCACTTCCGGTCACGTGACCAAATGGAGGCCTCTGATTGGCTGCATGTCGATTGAGTAATAAACAGTAGTTAACCATAGTCCCGTTCCGATACATACTATACTACTACCAGCGGACAACAAAGGCTTTTAACCCTTTAAGGCCGGCATGTCACTAAAACATTACATTTGTCGGCATCATGCACCAATGCAGTTACTTCCTTCAGGACGGTCTCAACCTCATAGGGTCGTCATGATGCTTGAATGCAGCCCTGGCGAGTTACTCACCAGGGCTGCATTCACGCATCATGACGACCAAGTGCATGATGCATGAATGCATTATGCCTCCCTTTATAGGGCCCATTGTTTTTAAGGCGGTGACAATAAAACTGGAAGAGGCAACACGCACCGACATAATTACACATAATTAAATCATTTTAATGGCAGCCAGCTGCCAACACCAGGGCTGCCCGCGGCTCACAAATCACGTACAGGCACCAAAAAGGCTGCTGGTAACCGGCTAGTGTGAACTGCCGGCTGTGTCTCATGAGATCCGGCCATTGTTGTCGTCTTCGACCAGGTGCAATCTTTGACCGGGTGCAATCTTTGATCTGGTGCCATCTTTGTACATCTTTGACCGGGTATCAGAAAAAGTGGGTTTTTTTTAGAATTTTTATTCTGTGACATGTTAGAAAACCAAAAAAGGAAATGGCGGTCCTTATATAATTGGAATAGTTTGTCCGCCCTATATTTGCCTTTTCCTTGCAAGCCGGGCAAAGATTGCACCCGGTCAAGATTGCACCTGGTCATATACAAAAACATTGGCCATTACACTCGCCTATGAGCCGTACCCTGACTCTGACAGTGGCGGATCCAGGATTGTCTAGAGGGGGGCCCAAACCTGGCCAACCCAGAGTTACTATGTATTTCCCGCGATTGAAGTGCATTAGCTATACTGGGGGGTTGGGGGCATGACCCCCAAGAACAGTTTGTTGATCTAGACTTGAAATGGTCCATTCTCATGCATTTTAGGACACAATGTTCAGCCCCCTCCTCCTCCCATCCAGGTCAGAGGCCCTCAGTCAGGCCCTATGAATGATACTCCAAAATCTCTTTATCTCTTTCCCTCTCATTTCTTTTCTCTTCTTCCTCTTTTTTTTTGGAGCGGGGGGGCCAAGGCCCGTCGGGCCACCCCCTGGATCCGCCAATGCTCTGGGCCGATCCGTATTTATAAGCCGCACTAGTGATCTGACTAGTGTACTAGCCATGGCTTCTACATGACAATTTACGGTAGTGCTGAATTTACAATGTCAAACACAATTGGTCAACTTTGAAATAAAAGACAATGCCAGTGCATGGCAATGATGAAGGTCCAAAGTAAAGGGCAATAGTCAAAGGGCACTGATAAAGGGCGCTGGTAAAAGGGCAACAGGCAAAATGCACTGGTAAAAGGGCGCTGGTAAAAGGGCAATGGTAAAAGGGCACTGGTAAAAGGGCAATGGTAAAAGGGCAATGGTAAAAGGGCAACAGGCAAAAGGCACTAGTAAAATGGCAATAGTCAAAGGGTACTGGTAAAAGGACAATAGTCAAAGGGCACTGGTATAAGGGCAAAATTCATAGGGTACTGGTAAAAGGGCAATAGTCAAAGGGCACTGGTATAAGGGCAAAATTCATAGGGTACTGGTAAAAGGGCAATAGTCAAAGGGCACTGGTAAAAGGGCAAAATTCATAGGGTACTGGTAAAAGGGCAATAGTCAAAGGGCACTGGTAAAAGGGCAAAATTCATAGGGTACTGGTAAAAGGGCAATAGTCAAAGGGCACTGGTAAAAGGGCAATAGTCAAAGGGCACTGGTAAAAGGGAAATAGTCAAAGGGCACTGGTAAAAGGGCAATAGTCAAAAGGCACTGGTATAAGGGAAATAGTCAAAGGGCACTGGTAAAAGGGCAATAGTCAAAGGGCACCGGTAAAAGGGCAGCAGTCAAAAGGCACTGGTCAAAGGGCAATAGTCAAAGGGCACTGTTAAAAGGGCAATAGTCAAAGGGCACTGTTAAAAGGGAAATAGTCAAAGGGCACTGGTAAAAGGGCAATAGTCAAAGGGCACTGGTAAAAGGGCAATAGTCAAAGGGCACTGGTAAAAGGGCAATAGTCAAAGGGCACTGGTAAAAGGGCAATAGTCAAAGGGCACTGGTAAAAGGGCAATATTAAAAAGGGCACTGGTAAAAGGGCAACAGTCAAAGGGCACTGGTAAAAGGGCAATGACAACAGGGCAATGGAATAAGGGCAACAGTCGAAGGGCACTGGTATAAGGACAATAGTCAAAGGGCACTTTTATAAGTCAATGCAAAAATACGTAAACATATTGTTTATATCTACTGTGACTTATATTGGTAGGTCTTGAAAACCAGGCATTGGCTGAAGGCCTTCCAGGACTGTTTTTTCAACACGATATAATGTACCTAAAGACCTATTCGCTTTAATCATAATTATGAATGTATCTTCTAGTGACATACGTTATTTCTGTCAAACTTACACTTGTGGATGGAATTGCAAATGGAAATTTTCAAATACTCGTTGAAAAATAAACACGTCCAAATCTTTTCAAAAAAAAAAAGAAAAAAAAGGGCAACAGTCAAAGGGCAGTGACCTAAAAAGTGATGCTAAAGGGCCATTGTAAATAGTCATGGTAAAGGGGTCATGGTAAATAGTCATGGTAAAGGGGTCATGGTAATTAGAGAGCCATGTTAAAAGGCCATGATAAAGGCTAATGGTATCAAAGGGACAATGGTAGAGGGCATGCAATAGTAAAGGGCAGTGGCAGATGCGACAGTGCGGCACCAATGAGTTACTCGCTAATGTCATCTTTTGGCGACGTCCTTAAAAGTTTACCAAGAATCGTTCTAGTATTGTACACGCAGAGTTTGACTTGTTCCTTTCTTTTCATGTTTATATTAGCCAATGAGGTCTACCACTTGGTCTATTTGAGAGGCTCTGACCCAATTCAAACAGAGAAGTGATTGATTATGTCCACTGTGGACTGGTGGATGATGTAATCAATTACCATAAGTCAACTTTAAGCCTGTTGGTGTATGGAGGGTTGGTTTCAGACTGTGGGTCTAACAGGGCTGTGAGAACACAGTGAGTGGGTCTGGTGTATTCACCACCACTTGTGTGTGGGTGGGGAGTATACGGGACTAGCGCGTTATCCTTTGGGGGCCGCCATCTTGGCTCAGAGCAATGCATTGTGGTTAGGCCCCCGACTCCAGAGCAGTGCATCATGGGAGAATTTATCATCAGCCCCTTTGTTCAAGGTGTGAGAGGAGGGGATTAGCCTGATAAGGAGATGGAGTTTAGCCCCCGACTACTTGAAGTACCAGGCTATATGCTAGTCTGGTATAGAGCCTGTAGGGGTATATGGGGCCAAAGCAATGGGATACAAGATGGCTGCCTACAGAGGGAGACCTATTACAGTGGTATAGGAGTACTGGGGGACAAGATAGCCGCCTACGGGGGGAGACCTGTTACAGGGGTATAGGAGTCTCTATATGTTACATAACACGGTGTACTGCTGCATGTAGCTAATCCTCACCGTTTGTTACCTGAATGCTGCAGGCTACGTCAATACCTGAGTAGTGGGGGACAAGATGGCCGCCTACAGGGGGACCTGTTACAGGGGTATAGGCGTACTCTATATGTTACATAACACAGTGTACTGCAGCATGTAGCTAATACCTGAGTACTGGGGGACAAGATGGCCGCCTACAGGGGGAGACTTGTTACAGGGGTATAGGAGTACTGGGGGACAAGATGGCCGCCTACAGCGGCGGGACCTGTTACAGCGGTATAGGAGTACTCTATATGTTACATAACAGGGTGTACAGCAGCATGTAGCTAATACCTGAGTACTGGGGGACAAGATGGCCGCCTACAGGGGGAGACCTGTTACAGGGGTATAGGAGTACTGGGGGACAAGATGGCCGCCTACAGGGGGAGACCTGTTACAGGGGTATAGGAGTACTCTATATATTACATAACACGGTGTACTGCTGCATGTAGCTAATACCTGAGTACTGGGGGACAAGATGGCCGCCTACAGGGGGGGACCTGTTACAGGGGTATAGGAGAACTCTATATGTGACATAACACGGTGTACTGCAGCATGTAGCTAATACCTGAGTACTGGGGGACAAGATGGCCGCCTACAGGGGGGGACCTGTTACAGGGGTATAGGAGTACTGGGGGACAAGATGGCCGCCTACAGGGGGGGGACCTGTTACAGGGGTATAAGAGTACTCTATATGTTACATAACACGGTGTACTGCAGCATGTAGCTAATACCTGAGTACTTGGGGACAAGATGGCCGCCTACAGGGGGGGACCTGTTACAGGGGTATAGGAGTACTCTATATGTTACATAACACGATGTACTGCAGCATGTAGCTAATACCTGAGTACTGGGGGACAAGATGGCCGCCTACAGGGGCAAGACCTGTTACAGGGGTATAGGAGTTCTCTATATGTTACATAACATGGTGTACTGCAGCATGTAGCTAATACCTGAGTACTGGGGGACAAGATGGCCGCCTACAGGGGGAGACCTGTTACAGGGGTATAGGAGTACTGGGGGACAAGATGGCCGCCTACAGGGGGAGACCTGTTACAGGGGTATAGGAGTACTCTATATGTTACATAATACGGTGTACTGCTGCATGTAGCTAATACCTGAGTACTGGGGGACAAGATGGCCGCCTACAGGGGGGGACCTGTTACAGGGGTATAGGAGTACGCTATATGTGACATAACACGTTGTACTGCTGCATGTAGCTAATACCTGAGTACTGGGGGACAAGATGGCCGCCTACAGGGGGGGACCTGTTACAGGGGTATAGGAGTACGCTATATGTGACATAACACGTTGTACTGCTGCATGTAGCTAATACCTGAGTACTGGGGGACAAGATGGCCGCCTACAGGGGGGGACCTGTTACAGGGGTATAGGAGTACTCTATATGTTACATAACACGGTGTACTGCAGCATGTAGCTAATACCTGAGTACTGGGGGACAAGATGGCCGCCTACAGAGGGAGACCTGGTACAGGGGTATAAGAGTACTGGGGGACAAGATGGCCGCCTACAGGGGGACCTGTTACATGGGTATAGGAGTACTGGGGACAAGATGGCCGCCTACAGGGGGACCTGTTACATGGGTATAGGAGTACTGGGGACAAGATGGCCGCCTACAGGGGGACCTGTTACATAGGGCCCCAGACGGGGGGGTCTCATGTCCCTTGTCCATTATAAGAAATGGAATTGTCACTTGTCACTAACAAAAATCACTTGTCCATTTGTCGCTATGTATATAGATATACAGTTTTGTATAGATATATATCTATATTATATCTATACATATATCTATATATTATATATAATATATCTCTACCGGTATATCTATATCTATATATATTTTGTGGCCGTGCTTGATTTGCATGAATTTGAACTAGAAAAGGGGGTATACTACATGTATTATAATAGTTACAGTATTTACAAATTACGAAATTATGAAAAGGAGGGTAAAATCTCTAAAAGTTCTACCCCCCCCCCCCCCAACCTCCCAACCGAGAGCTATAAGAATGGAAGGGAACTGTTGAGATCAATGGGATCAGGGGCGGATCTAGGATTTTAAAAAGGGGGGTCCACCCCAGAAGTATGATGATTAATACACCTAAATTATCAGCGCAACGTGCGTCGAAAGCGACATGCTTTGATCATTTTAGGGGGTTTGGGGGCATACCCCCAAGGGTTAGAAATTTCTAAAAATATAGATGTCAATTGGTGCAATTTATAGCATTCTGGTCTACCTCAACGCTATGAAATTTTTAAAAATATAGATGCCAATTGGTGCAATTTAAAGGATTTTGGTCTAATCCAAGGTTGAGATAATGTTGAAAATATATTTGTCAATTGATGTACTTTCAAGCATTGTTGTGAACCCCAAGGCTGAGAAAATTTTGAAAATATAGATGTCAATAGATGCAATTTATAGCATTCTGGAATATTTACAAAATTCTTTCAGTTTTTGAAAGCTTGAGACCAGGAGGGGGGGGGGGAGGTCTAAAAGACTTGTCGCTTAGCTGTCCCATAGGCACTGTGTCCCTTGTCGATCCTAAGGAATGGTATTTGTCCCTTGTCACTGAACCCCCATGTCCCTTGTCGATCCTAAGAACTGCCTTTGTCCCCTTGTCGATCCTAAGAACTGCCCTTGTCCCCTTGTCGAATTTACCCGTCTGGAGCCCTTTACATGGGTATAGGAGTACTGGGGACAAGATGGCCGCCTACAGGGGGACCTGTTACATGGGTATAGGAGTACTGGGGACAAGATGGCCGCCTACAGGGGGGACCTGTTACAGGGGTATAGGAGTACTCTATATGTTACATAACACGGTGTACAGCAGCATGTAGCTAATCCTTACCGTTTGTTACCTGTGTGCTGCAGGCTACGTCAATACCTGAGTCTACACCCGAGTACCTATACACACATACACACCTACATACCTACACACCTACACACGTGTACAGGTAGACTATATACCCCGCTATTTACATACCTACAATGGGAGCGGTCATTTTATACAACAACCTGGGTGGGATGGGGGGGGGATGCTATGGCTAGGGGTGTACCTTCATGGGTCAAAGTCAACACGGGCGACAAGGCGACATGGGGGTTTATAGTTTTTGAAAATCGACGGACACAATTTAAATAGGGCTAAAAGCCGACCTAGATTTTCTATTAGATCCTATAGACCCTATACATGGAAAGCATCGGTCTGATATACATGACAGGGACATGGGAGGTGGACTCATCTGTGGGAGTGGGGTAACAAGAAACTTGCGCCACCCCCGCCTTGTATAAAACACTGGTACAGAAATGAGGACTCCCTGAATACACACGTGGGTGTGGAGTAATCCGAGGGGGGGGGGGGGGCTGGTAATACATGTAGTAGGCCGTGTGTAAGAACATAACGTTAGATGCTGCTACCTACACCCCCCCCCCCCCCACACACAGCCCCCCCCCCCCCCCCCCCCCCCCCCCCCCCCACACCCCACCTATTGTAGTGGTGCACCCACCCGTGACACCACCCTGTAGGTATGTGGTCGGAATGTCTGGGATCCAGCCCCGGGGAGCCATGGGGCTATAGATGGGGGGCCCCCCATGTCACATGTCCATTTTAAGAAATGGCCATGTCACCTGCCACTTAAATTCCCATGTCCCATGTCGCCTCTAAGAACCTGCCATGTCCCATGTCGAATTTGAGAAATGTCCCATGTTATGTCACTTATTGTATCCCTCATGTCACTAAGCTCCATGTCGAATGTCGATTTTAAGAAAAGGCCATGTCGCCGTGTCGAGTTTAGGGGTTCACCCCCATAGCCAACCTGCTGGGGAATGGTGCAGGTATTATGTGTAACGGATTTGGATGTTGGTTCCCTACACATTGGATAAGAAGGGCAGTCTGTACATTATGATAGATTAAGGTTCCCCCCATCTTTATAGGAAGGCCCAAGGTAGGTGGGTCGATGCCATAGAATTAAGTCAAAAACCCGGTCAAAGTCAGTGCAATTCCTCAATCCCCACCCCTTCCAAAATATGTATGTGCCTCTACATGGGTAAAAATCGACACGGGCGACACAGTGACACGGCCCTTTTGTTAAAAATCGACACGGCGACACGGTCAATAGTAAGGGGACCCATGTAGGGGCACATATATATAGAATAGATATTTGAAAAAGTTTTAACATTATTTGGTCCTCCTCAAATTTAGTAAATGCTGCACCGAGTAGGCACCTGGGCCTAATGTCTAGATTTCGGGGAAAGGCATGGCTCCCCATATGTAGGGCTCCAGACGGGTGAATTCGACAAGGCGACGAGCCCTTGTTTTAGGCCTTATGGACAAGGAACAAGGGAATGCTGGGGATCGACAAGGGACATTGGCATTTCTTAGGATCGACAAGTGACACAGCTACCCCCGGTCTAGGGCCCTATATGTTCTCAAAGATTCCATCACTCAATCCTCGCTCTACTTCGGCTTCTTCTAAAATTTGAGACAGGGGGGAAAGAGTCAGACTCGCCCTTCATCATAGGCGATCAATAGGATCTAGGGGGCCTATATGCTTTTCGACAACAGCCCTTAAAACGTCTGATTGGCCTTATCTTTTCATTTGTCAATACATGGCGTCCGCATGCCATTTATGGCACACACCCATGCCGACACCCATAGTCCACATCCAATATCCACCCATCCATACAACTAACGAGCCTGTGCTGTCCTGTCAAGTAGGGACGCCGCCTTACGTCACGCCCCGTACGTCATATGACGTCACATGGCGTCCATGCTGATGCTGTATTAATATTGACCTTAGTTCTGCAGTAACGTCATCTCACGACTTATTGTGGTTACAGTCTGTTACTGTCTTAGTACCGATATGACGTGCCTGCCTACCAATCAAATTTGGAAACAAAAATCGGTGTGAAAAAGTTGAAATTTCTTCCTTCGGGCTTCATGAGTTTTTTTTATTACAATATACCACATCACAATATACCCCCTGCATCTGCCCCTCATGGCCTTGATACATGGATGCAGGCCGACGCACGCCTAGTCCCTTGGCGAGTAACTCGCCGGGTGGATGGTGACAGACGCTGGGACTAACAGAGGGCTATAGGAATCTAGAGCTATGCCCAGTAGGTCCGCCATTTTAAATGTTGCTGGTTGAGGTTAAACTCACTGATATTAGTGATAAGACCCACCACTATAGGTACAAATAGGGGACATACAGGGGACAGGCTTGTAACAGTCTTATCAGCTCTCATCAGTACTTGTCGCTGTAACCAGCGCACCTCCCTCCAGACCCCTATAACGTATGACGTCATGTTACAACCTAACTACAGATATTAATACAGGGCGCCACCAGACTGACGTTACGTCACGTCACAATGACGACATGACGTCACGTGACGTCACAATGACAGCATGACGTTACGTCACAGCACAAAGGCGGCACCGGCCATTAGGGAGCTGAGGGGGTTGTAAGTAAGGGAGGGGCCGTTATCAAACAACCAGGGGGGGGGGGGGGCTACGGATACCAGTCAGGGGGTCTGAGCACTTTCCAATCTGTACTCTGAATGATAGTAAGCATAGCATGCTCTTTATTTAGTTGGAAATGGGTGAAACGTCCTTTTGCCCCAAGTAATCTCTGTAATATTAGGCCTACTTTACAGTAGGCCTAACTGATAGATGTTGGTGTAATATTGCAGAGTTATACTAATTACTATAATGACAGTTATGAATGATGATTGTTTGATATGCTATAATGACGATATGGATATGAATTATGATAGGAGTAAAGCCTATTAATATAAATGAGTGAGTGAGGGTTGAAATTTAACGCCATTTTGACAACTAAAGGCGTTAAAAGCTCATACTCATGGCGAGAGAGGAATTATGCTGTGATACATGTAGGCTATATAAAGCTGACAATGAGGGTTTTAAGGTCCCGGGTTTAAGGTACACATAAACCATTATAGCGGCCAGGGTCATGGAGTGCACACTGCACTGATTACAGGTGCAGGCTGCTGGTCCTTATCAGAGGCAGTTAGAGATAAGGATTTGAATCTATAATCAGGCACAGCATCATATCTGTAGTGGGAGATTGTGGGACTTGAGGATAAACAGTATGATTTGGATCTCAAAGAAGCAACCTGTCGGCGTCTATTCTCTTTACATATAACTAACTCAGTTTACGCCCCCCCCCCCCACACACACCCTCTCTAGAACAGTTCAACTACAACAATATATTTGAGGAGCTCCCCCCCCCCCCCAAAAAAAAAAAAAAACCCACAAAAAAAACCACCCTGCAGTTAACAATGACCAGTCCCCAGTTAGGCTGGGTGGGTGTGGTACGGGTTAGGGAGGTGACGATGGGTGCGCGTGGGGGGGGGGACTGGGGCCTAATTAGCCGCTAATTATTTCTATTGGTGTATGAAGCCCCCATAGCAATCGTCAAGTGGGCCAGCAGGGAGGGGGGGGGGTCAGTGGGGGGGGGGGGGGTAGCGCACTGCACCGTTTGATGATATTGATTATTTGACTTTACATTTCTCATTATCAGGGAAGATGACATAACAAATACCCAGTGTACTACAACATGTATACCTATTACTCTCGTTCCCAAATTCTTCCGAAGGAAGGCTCTGGGGACAGCCAAATGACCTTGAACTTTGGATTTTGCTGGGTCTGGGCAACCCCTGCTGGTAGGCTGGAACCAGCGAACAGGAACAGGAAATGGAACCAGAATGTATGATGGTAGTTTTAGGTAGATTTACCATCAGCCTTTCTGGTTCCATTTCCTGTTCCTGTTCGCTGGTTCCAAGCTACCAGCAGGGGTTGCCCAGACCCAGCAAAATCCCAACATGTGGCAGTTACCAGAGCCTTCCTTCGGAAGGATTTGGGAACGAGAGTAACCTATTAAGTGCCTTGGTGACGGTCGTGGGCAGTATGGGCATGCAGACTCAGATCCACTGAAACGGTAGTGGTGCGTCTCAAAATTGGCGAGTTGCTCGCTAGGCAGCATTCATGCATCATGGCGACAAATGGGCATAATGCATTAATAGGCTGTAACCTTTTAAAAATGGATGTCGCTAAAAGATGACATTCGACATGAATCACCAATGCAGCCTCAGCCTGTTACTCACCTGTGCTGCGTTGGTGCATCATGCCGCAGGATCAGCATGATGCTTAAATGCAGCACTGTGAGTTACTCGCCAGGGCTGCATTCATGCATCATGGCGACCAATGGCACGATGCCGTCATTCATGCATTATTCAAGTATTCATTCATGCATTATACCGTCATTCATGCATTATACCGTCATTCATGAATTATGCCGTCATTCATGCATTATTTGCCGTCCTTAAAGGGTTAGGGCGCTATACGGACCCTACAGGGTTAAAGGGGCCGTCAGGTATACTGGTGGCCGGTCTCTAGCTACTTTACCCAATCTCATTCCCCAGAATTCAGCTTAGAATCTGACTAATTATCAGATTACGGCTTTAATAATTTACTACTTTTGGAGTACAAGGTATAATTGAATATACACTGTGAAACACTTATACATGTGCTTGGGCCAGATCTGACCCTCTAATTGTGCTCTTAGCGTAGGCAGTGGGACCGCGGCACCAGTACATGTATAGCCCTGAGGTGGGCTGCAGACAGGTTGGGTAGGTGCCCGTCCTGCCGTGTCATGGTCACTCTGCTGCAGGCTCAGTCTCATGAGTTTGTAACATTTCAAACGTCTTTGACCGGTGCCGTCTTTGACCGGTGGCGTCTTTGACTGGTGCCGTCTTTGACCGGGTATGTGATTAAAATGAAGAAAAAAGTAGTATATAATAAAGAAATTTAAGCTTCAACTTCTTCATGTAATAAACAGTCTATGGTTGTTTTACCCAATTAAAAAAAATAATTTTAATGCACATATTAAGGGTTCCTTTTGGGCCTTTTTTCTTCAGCCGGTCAAAGACGTCACCGGTCAAAGACGCCGCCGGTCAAAGACGTTTCAACTGTTACAAACTCATGAGACTGAGCCAGTAACATAAATATATGAAATATATCAATTTTAAATAATGCCTCGAAATGATGTGTTATAACATATAACACAAAACATTTACCCATTTCTTTACTATACACTACTTTTTTCTTCATTTTAATCACATACCCGGTCAAAGACGGCACCGGTCAAAGACGGCACCGGTCAAAGACGGCACCGGTCAAAGACGTTTGAAATGTTACAAACTCATGAGACTGAGCCTGCAGTGTACAGGGGACGGACATTAACCCTGTAGGTGCAGCACCCTGCTTTAACCCTCTAAGGACGGCATGTCGATGGAAGTTGACATTTGTCGATATAATACAGCGATGCAGCCCCGACGAGTAACTCATCCGTGCTGCATCCCTGCATCATGACGACCATCATGCTGCATCGCTGCATTCATGACGACCATAGGAAAAACTCCAGGGTCAGTAGGTCGGATTTTTTTCGCTTTTAAATATTCCTTTTTTTTTTTTTACATGAAAGTACTGCATAACCTAAAATTGACCAAAGATATAAAAAATTGTGAAAATGCATTGAAAATTGTGTAAATTTCTATACACAAGGCAGGGGTAGACACTAACGCTGGCCCGGGAGCCAGGGTCAGTAGGTCGGAATTTTTTTGCTTTTAAATATTCTTTTTTTTTTTTACATGAAAGTACTGCATAACCTAAAATTGACCAAAGATATAAAAAATTGTGAAAATGCATTGAAAATTGTGTAAATTTCTATACACCAGGCAGGGGTAGACACTAACGCTGGCCCGGGAGCCAATGGCCCGTAGTTTTGGGTCCGGGCCCGTAAGTTTCTTCAAAATTAGCTTCCCATGGGCCCGGGTGGCCCACAGGAAGTTTTCCAAGATTTTTGAGGGGAATATACCTGACAACTATAGTCATGTAATATGGCGTTGGAAAGAGGAAAATGCGAGCAAATGAGGCAATTTAGTTTAACACAGCTATGACTAGAACAAATATGATTTTCTCTCTGAAAAAAAGAGTAAAATTTGATCCCTGGCCCACAGATGAAGGCCCGGGCCCATCGATTTCTGGAGCTACGGGCCCGGGTGGCCCATGGTTGGGAAAGTTAGTATCTACCCCTGCACCATACCACCTTTCTATTTCATGTCATCTTTAAATTTGGACATTGTAGCGAGCCTCTGTGTAAATCTTAAAGTTGTCCAAGGTGTAAAGAAATATAAAAGTTTCTTAAAAATTGCATAAAAATGTAGTGTCGGCCCTGTACTGGTAGGCACGGTCAGGTATCCTTATACATTTTCTGGTTAGGTAGAAATGAGTAGTAGGCTTGAAGATTTGTGACATTAGATAAATTTAAATATCAATAGTTTCATGATGGTATTGTGTTACCATTCTCTATTACAATGTGTTGTATTTCATTTTAATTGATATGTTTATTTAGCCATAAAGGCTTATTTCTCCTTTACTCAAAAGCAGTATTACAAATAAGAACTATCTTTACTTATGAATGGTATGACCACCTGACATTGCTTGGACGTGAGTTGAACTCAGGATCTTTGAGTCATGAGACCACAGTCATAACCATTACCCTATCTTGGACCAGGTGATATAAGGTATTTCTAGGTACACCCCATTCATGATACAAAATACGTTCACCCTAGGACACCTACACTCTCCCTAGACACTGCTGGGAGAGCTGGTCCTGTCAAGTATACCTCCACTCTCCCCCAGAGGTTGGGCACCCCTTAAACCCTGTACTGCTAAATGCTCTCACCCTCTGGCACCACTGGTATCCCGCTAGTGCAGAATAGTGTTAATATAGGCCTATATGGGCGCGGGTTGGGTGGGTGGGTTGTGGGGGGGGGGGGGGGGGGGTAATCTCTCGCCGTCAGACCCGCCCACCGGTCTCCACCCGGTCAAGCTGCGTCTGACCCAGTGCCTTATCAGCCTTGGGTACGGCGTTGGCTTAGCAGTACCTTCTCCAAGCAGATATTGGTGTACACCCTATCATAACAAAAGATCTGCTGGAGAGTGATGCGCATGAGCCATTACTGGGCTGGCTACACTCGCTAAGCATATACTTAGTCGAAGTTCCGCATGGAGAGTGTGGGTCCGTGCGGCTGCACCTCCCCAGTCTGTATTATACGGGACTAGCACATCCTGGTACCTGAGGTAGTCGGGGGCTAAACTCCATCTCCTTATCAGGCTAATCCCCTCTCCTCACACCTAGAACAAAGGTGCTGATAAGAAATTATCCCATGATGCACTGCTCTGGAGTCGGGGGCCTAACCACAATGCATTGGTCTGAGCCAAGATGGCAGCCCCCATAGCCTAATGCGCTAGTCCCGTATACAGACGAGGGCCGAGTCTAGGGGGGGGGGGGGACGCACGTGCAGGCACATCCATCATAACAGGGCTACATGCTGAGTTAAAATGACGCAGTCTGATGATTGCAGCTCAAACATCAATATTGTTAAAAATGAACCACAATGTTCCCTAGATGGCCATAGCCATGTGCTAGCTACTTCATTTAATCGCATTCCCTAGAATTCAGCTTAGAATTCGACTAATTATCAGATTATGGCTGGATTTACTACGTTTGGGTACAAGGTATAATGTACTATAATGCCCCCATTGAAAATACAGTGAAATACTAATGCTTGGGTCACATCTGACCCTCTTATTTCCCATACAGAACATTGCATTGTGCCCTAGGCTCAAATTTGATATTGTACTAACATTTGGAACACATTTAAGTAGGATCTAGAATACGGATTCAGACCACGTCACTTTCATGTTACATCGTACGAGGGTATAGATAGGTGTGTGTGGGCGGGGGGGGGGGGGGGAGCTAATGGGTAGTTACCGTTAAGAGATACAAATGTTTAGTGCTAATATTTAGTAATGCTAATAGCTGGCATGAAATAATGTGACATATCAGAGACATGTCTCTGGAAATATAATGCGGAGAGGATACAGAGCGCGTGTATGAAACTCTCACAGGTCTTATCAATCAGAACAACATACACAAATATTAAGTTCAAAATTATCTTTTTATTCATTGCACATGTTTTGTCTTTTCTTTGCATTATCCCAGAGTACGGTTGTCATATTATGCCGGTGTCGGTGAGACGGAAACTGCCAGTAAAACAAAGTCATGTCACAAAATGTTCTGTTGATAAAGCTCTCGGCAAAAGACACCAATATTAAATTGTCGGTCAAAGTCTGTTTTCATCAAGTCAGAGTATCTTGGAAACTTCCCTGCAGACTTTGTGTTTATACCAAATTACAATGCAGTTATAACTTAAACCATGATTATTCATTCAATGCCCTCATATTGGCCATTTTTCATGATAAATACCCTTTATGAATTCCCCATACTGGGTACATATATTTACTGAGACACCTTCACAGACTTCCGGTATCACAGACCAATGACAATGACGCATTTTGTCAGTAGGAAACATCTAAATTGGTCCATCATGTAAGACGTGGTGAGGCATTTCAGTGATGTTCCATGTAACATGACATGATGTGACGTGACATGACATTGCATGACGTATTATGACGTGACGTGTCGTATCATGACGTGACGTATCATGACATGACGATGTGACGTGATGCATGACGACGTGACATAATGCGTCATGACGTGACGTGACCTATCATGACGTGACGCATCATGACGTGACGTATCATGACTTGATGTGACGTATCATGACGTGACGTATCATGACATGACGTGACGTGACACATCATGACGTCATGACGTGACGCATCATGACATGACGTGACGCATCATGACGTGACGTGACACATCAGGACGTCATGACGTGACGTGACACATCATGACGTGACTTATCATGACGTGACTCATCATGACGTGACAACATGACGTGATGCATCATGACATGACAAAGTGACATGACGCATCATGACGTGACGTGACGCATCATGACGTGATGACGTGACGTGACGCATCATGACGTGACGTGACGCATCATGACGCATCATGACGTGACGTGACGCATCATGACGTGATGCATCATGACGTGACGTGACGCATCATGACGTGACGTGACGCATCATGACGTGACGTGACGCATCATGACATGATGCATCATGACGTGACGCATCATGACGTGATGCATCATGACGTGACGTATCATGACATGATGTGACGTATCATGATGTGACGTATCATGATGTGACGTATCATGATGTGACGTATCATGATGTGACGTATCATGATGTGACGTATCATGACATGACGACGTGACATGACGTTGTGACGTGATGCATCATGACGTGATGACGTGATGTGACGCATCATGACATGACGTGACACATCATGACTTGACGACGTGACGTGACGCATCATGACATGACGTATCATGACATCACGACGTGACACATCATGACGTGACGACATGACGTAACGTGACGCATCATGACATGACGTGACGCATCATGACGTGACAACGTGACGTCTAGCATAACGACATGACGTGACGCTGCACGTACATCACACACATAGGCCTACACATGGCAGAGATACTGGTTGGTTCAAACTCACGATATAAACTATAATACACAAAGTAAAGGCTGCATTTTGGCGGTTGGGGGACCGTGTACATGGGAATGAAGATCCAGTCCTCCGTGTAAACACACATGTAACAAATTACAGTATTGTTACTATTAATGTACAGAAATATTGCCGCTTTGGGTACTTGTTCTGTAGGTAGTAGCTAAAGCACGGCCTGTATTGAGGATATTGGCGACAGTATCAACTCATATTAGCCACATCCCTAACTTACAGAAATCCTATAAGCCTCACAATGATTCTGATTATGGTGACTTAAGTACTGTAGTATACATCTCTACCTCGCATATAAGCCGCACTGGCGATCTGAGTACTGATTCTGACAGGAGGTATAAAGCATGTTCCCCTGCCTGAGGTAGGACTGTCTGACAGGAAGGCACAGGGCATCTTGGGGTGGGCAGGGACCCAGTGTAGCAGGGCAGCTTGTCATTATGGGATGGAGGGCAGTGGACATAGACTCATGGGGCACTTAACATGTATTTGCAGTGGTCATTTTATCAAATAGGGAGAAGGCAGGCCATGGTGACAATAGGTAGAAGTTCTTAACACTTAAATTTACAATTCAGTAATTGAAGTCGTATTTTTCTTTCCAAAATAAGTTGTGAGCGAGTGAACCTTTTGTCAAAGATCTTTTTTTTTGTCAGTGATGATGCATGTTACCTTTAAACAAAGAGCGCACAGAACGTGTTATTGTGACCAAGGCTGGCATGCTGACAGGAAAATACCATCACCACGGCCTTTCAGAACCGGAAGTGCACCTTGGTGTTGTACCACAAGGACTGGGCAGTTTAACCCTTTAAGGACAGCATGCAGTTAAAAGGTGACATTTGTCGTCATGATGCACAATGCAGCCTCGGTGAGTTACTTACCGGTGATCCATTGATGCATCATGCCGACCCATTGGGAGTGTATCAACCACATAGGGTTGGCATGATGCATGAATGCAGCACCGTCGAGTTTATGGCCGGGGTTGCATGAATGCATCGTGACGACTAAACTGATGTAGGCCCAATTAATTGTTCCCAATTCATCTCTTCTGACATTGATGCCTAATTGTATGAAAGAGGGTGACATTACCCTGATATTGGCAGTTCTGCACAAAAATTCAAATCCCAAATAGTAATTTCACCTATTAAAGTGCCTCGTATTGTATATAATAAGTACTTGCTAGTTGCCGTTTCCAGTCTGCCCGCTATGTTTACTTTAACACGGCAGTGTGTAGGTATGGTGCAGGGTGTACAGTAAAACTTGGCGTATAAGCCGTGGCTAGTACGGAGTCTCAGCGGCGGTGCGACTAATAGGATCGGCCCAGGGTCAAGGTGTGGCTTATACGAGAGTTTTTGCTACTATGGTACAGTACTAAAAGTCACCATACTCAGATTTCTGGTGCGGCTTACAGCATCAGCCCATACTGGGGGTGCGGCTTATAGGCGAGGTTTTACGGTAGGTATAGCGTAGGGTGGGGTAACAGGGGTGGGGCTGGTGTGTGTACACAATATGGTATATACCGTAAACGTCTCGCAAAAGCCGCGGCTCATACGCGAATCAGTCTCAGCTTTAACAAGGCCAAAAAAAAAAGGTTTGTTTCCGCTAACCCGACCGGGTCTAGCAAAAGAGTGCCGGGTCCCCCTCTTTTTTTCACAAAGGGAAAAAACGCTAAAACTAGGCTCAAAATAGGAAATACAAAAAATAATATTAAATTTTTTTTCTTTTTAAACAGACCGCCTGGGTCTGGTTTGTCTGACCATGTTACCGGAAACCAACCTTTTTTTAAATTTGGCCCAGTGAAGCCTTCATAGGGCGAGTGGCTAATATAAGGGTCTTTATAGTCTAAGTATACTGCAGTAGTAAAATGGTCACAATTGGACTCCTTGTGCGGCTTATAGGATTTCTTCAAACTCATTATGCGGCTTATACGAGGGTTAGGCTTACCGTATTCGACCTAATATGCTCACATCCCCTAATAAGTGCATACCCGTCTTTTTGGCCCAACTTTAGACATTAAAACATGTCAAATCATGAGTCTAAATAATAGGTGGTGTGTGCACTTAATGGAGATAAAATTTTGCTTTCGTTTTTAAGTGCACTGTGCGCTTATTACGTCAAATACGGTATAGACGAGACTTTACGTTAGTAAGCGTACACCCCCACACCTGTACCCAGTACAGGTATAGCAGGGTACTGAAACCTCACACCATCTTGTATTGAACATTTGTGCCACCTGCCACATTATCAGCCCTTTATCCCTTTAAAGGCTGCATAGGGCTTTAATGTATCATGCCTTTGGTCATCATAATGCGTGAATGCAGCCCTGGCGAGTAACTCACCAGAGCTGCATTCATGCATCATGCTGACCCGATGGAGTTGATATACTCCCAAAGGGTCGGCATGATTTTTGAATACAGCCATGGCGAGTTACTCGCCAGTGCATTGATGCTTTGTGATGGTGGCTTACCATATAAAAGCATGTAACTCATCGGTGCTGCATTCATGCATCATGCCAACCCTATAAACTTGATACACTCTCGAAGAGTCTGTAAGATGAATTAATGCAGCGTCAGGGAGTTACTCACTGGCACTGCCTTGGTGAACCATGACAACAAATGAAAATAAACCATGAGGTATCATCTGGTATTAAAGGGGCACAGTTACCCTTAAAGGGGCACAGTCACCAGGTATTGGGCCTATAACTATAGCAGCCGACAGAAGGCAAGTGGCTGGGGACCTAAGGGAGTGGTCATTTTTTAACAATTTGGGGGGGGGGACCAAAAAAATCTGGACCTCTTGAAGGGGGGGGGGACCAAAATAATTTGGACCCTTCTTGAGGGAAACCAAAAAAATTGTACCCCTTTTTAGCGAAAAAGCCTGCATGTTACTAGCTCAAAGGGGTCCGCTGCGCTCTGAGGGGGGGGGAACCAAAAATCTTTCGACCCTTCCCATGGGGGGCACCAAAAAAAAATCAACCTGCTTGCGCAAAAATCCACCGCCCCCCTCCCTGTTGTTAAAAAATAACCACTCCCTAAGTTCATTGTAGTAAGGGATACATATACCAACACCCTCAGAAAAGTGAGAGTCATTGTCGCTAAAACTACCCTCACCTGAGAGTCAGGTAGTGCCTGACCCTCAGGTGAGGGTAGTTTTAGCGACAAAGACTCTCACTTTTCTGAGTGTGAAGCCTGGTCATCAAGTGTTATAAAACAAAGGGACAGACTGTTCATCATGGGGAATTCTACCATTACAAATATCTAGGAGATAGCACCAGAGGAATCAAGGTCCAGTTCTTAGTACATGCAGGCTTATTATCTTAATGCATAGCAGGATCATCTGAGCCTGGGATTTGTAAATAGTTTTGACTTGATTTGATTGGAGACAGGTTTACGTAAGTAGGAACAACATAGCATTGGCTGGTCTCTTGAAGAACTGCAACTCCCTCTATCACTATCAGGCAAAGTAAAGGACATAATTATGACATAGTTCAACATGGCCCTTCACCAACCTCATACTATATGTAATGTGGGACTGTTGCATAGAGAGTACCAGAGAGCATACAGTAACATGTGATCATAATGCATCCATTTCTAGGAAATTGCCTTAAATTGGCCAATATTTGTGAATGAGAATTGGTTTGTGGATTGGGCCAAATCAAATATTCCAGGTCACCGCTATCACCGTCATTGGCAACGCTATATTAGTAGCAAATGCGTAGACACATACTGTGAAATCGTGACAAAATTTTTTTTTTTCAATTTTTAAAATGATTCACAAACTTTTAGACTTTTTGGCCAATTTTAAATAAAAATAGGATAAGTGCGAAGGAGTTCGCACTGATCGAGTTATTGAGTAGTACTTTCATATTTGCAAAAGCGTCGCACATGTAACCTCAACTATACCTTAATGTTTTTGGCCTTGAGCCCCTGGGATTTAAGGGCCCTATTCTCACCCCTTGTACATAAAGACTCCTACCTCACACTACCTAGTGGCCTGTACTAGAGGCCAGTTAGCACCCTTTGAGTGGATCATTTACAACATGTAAACACACACACATCTTAAAACAGACAGTTGTACAACACACACCCTATTCACCACCATAGGGCCTAAAAAAAGTTGTTGTGTTCCGGTAACATGGCCAAAAAGAAGGTAGGTCGATTTTATAGTTTTTACCTTTTTTTGAGAAAGTATTATAGAAACAAAGGGTGATTTTTGTAGCAAAAACACCAAAAATGGCATAAATTTTCTCAAAATTTAAAAAACGTCTGAGAAAAATAGGGTCGGCCAGGTTACCGGAATACATTTTTTTCCCCTTTTTTAAGCCCAGGCATGTGTCTGGTTACAAATGTCACAAAAATGAGAAATGCAACCTATTTTGACATCCAAACCACTATGTACAATGAATATCTTTGAGCAGAATAAACATAAATGTTCTCCCTTTTGGCAATTTTCTTATCATACAACCTTCATGAGATGAACTTGTCAAATGTTCAGGTGAATTCATGTACAATTGATGTAAATTGGTGTTACAGCCAACTCAAAATTGTAAAGGTAAACAAATTAAGTTCATATCTGCGTTTGGTCCATTTGATACACACGAATTTCCATATTTCAAAATGTACACATCTGAGACAAATGGAATTATAAAGAAATACAAATATGGGCCATCAAAGGTAAATGTAGACAAACTGAGCCCTGACATTGTACTAGTATAAAGCTAATATATTTACATCATTTCATATAAATAAATTATTCATTAGATAGATGGACATATCCTTCATCAGAAGTTTTGACTGTGTCCTGGATGGAGCAAAAGGTATCCAATAACTCCAGGTTATTGCAGCAACCATACAAATGCACTTGATGAGATTCATTCCCCTATAATTATCTATTCCTTACTTGCTCTATGTCAACAAGCTTTGGGACTGTTGAGTCTCTGAGACAAGTGGTGATTACACAGTAGATTATATCCTAAGTCATATTGCACCCGTCATCACAAAACACTGTTTAGCGGGGACAGGCTGCTCGACTGTTGCTGCTGTTGTTGTTGTTGTTGTTGTTGTTCGGAGGTTGTATACTGAGGGGGGAGGAGGGACGAGGGTACCCAGCGACCCCCCCGGTGACCTCCGCTCGCTGACTCCTCTGAGGGAAAGGAGGAGACGACTAGCTCCTGTGGGTGGGAGGTCATGGCGGTGCCCAGCACGGGTTGTGGAGGCGGCATGAAGGAACCGGACAGCCTCCAGTGTCCCTGGGATGTACGGTGTGGGTGGTTAGCACCCCGCAGGATAACCCCCCCTCCAGCACCACCGCCAGCGTGGGGGTCCGGGTCACCCACATCTCGCCCACTGCTACTCAGTTCACTCGGGCCCTTACTGTGACGGTCCCGACCCCCGCGTGACCCCCGGGAGGACGAGTTCCCCCCACTCCCACTAGGAGTGCTGGTGGTATTACTCCTGGAGGCGGAGGAGGTATGATGGCGGGATGACGGGGCGGTGCGGACATTACCGCTGGGTCGACCTTGGGCCCCTGACTGAGTGCTGACTGACTGTGAATGGCGGTGACAAGTCACATGACCGGAGTCACATGACCCACCGTTACCGCCTCCCCGGCAGTCGGACACGGGGCGGCGGTGTCCCCCCGCGGCCTCCCCTCGGTGGTGGCCTGAGTCTGTGTTGGAGTTACCTCCTGACGAGTGTCTTTGTGCCGGCACCGGTCCCCGGTGTGCCCGCTGCCCACCAGGAGGCAGCACCCCGGCGGCTGCAGCAGCCGGGTCCACCACGGAGCAGGTCTGGGTGCCGCTGGTACGGGACGCGGCCAGCGACGTCGGGCGGTGCTGACCCGAGTTACGATGCGTGCGCTGCGCCACCACTCGGGTCCCGGTGAGTGGGATGAGACGATCTAGCGGTGGTAACTGGGTCGGGAAGGTGGTCTCCCCCGGCGCCTGCTGCTGTTGCATGCTGGGACCGCCCTCCATGTTGACGCTGGTGTACCCTGGGAGCTCCGGCAGTGCCTGCACCCCGTTAAACCCGGTGTTAGCGGAGTGGGAGCGGCTGGGGGCGCCACCATCGTCTAGCCCCACCTGGGTGAGGTTGATCTGGCTGTAGGACGGGGGCGGGGTGCTGGGGGGCTCCGGGACCCCTGTATCAGGTACCGCCCCAGGCTGGGGACAGGACCCGTTGTTAGGCATGATGTACATGACCTGACTGATGCCTCCCGCCTGGTCCGACGTCGCCTGCACCATCCCGTACACACTGCCGTCTGCCGCAGGAGCCAGGATGGCGATCTGCTGGGGGCCGGACGGGGGCGGGAGCGGGGCCGCCGGGTACTCATAGGACGCCGGAGGGCAGATGGAGGTGCCGTGGGCACTTCCGGAGGTGGCGCCACCTGTGGTTCCTCCCCCGGCGGCGCTGGAGGCGGCAAACAGGTGCTGGGCCTGGGAGCGGAGGTCGGGGTCGATGAGGTACTGGAGGTTGGAGTTCTGGCGGTATCCGGTGCTGAACTCTGCTGTGGGCGTCTGGAGGTCGCCGGCCGAGTGGTACGGGTTGTCAGGGAGGTACCAGACCCCGCACACCGCCCGGCAACCCACGATGGAGGAGGCAGTCCCGCAGACGGCCGCGATGACGGAGACAACGATGATGAGGCTGTGTACGGCCAGCGCGTTGCCCTGCCCCAACCCGTGCTGCCCCCCTGTGGGCGACGTCTGCTGCTGGTGCTGCTGGAACAACATGTTCTCTGTCGCCACCCCGATACTCGACAAGGTCAAGGTCACCAGAGCCAAGATGGCCGACATGGCCGAGAACACCATGAAGGTCACGATGGTACAGTTGGACTTCCGGCGCGCCGAGGCCAGCCCGAAGACCCCCGACACGAAGAAAAAAGTCCCGCTCCAGAATCCGGAGGCGTAGTAATACCCCCAGGCACGGGTTGAGATGGACACCACGCCCAAAACCAGCGCTGCGATCCCCGCTAGCACCTGGATCACGCCGAAGATGAGCGCCTTCTCGTGGGAGAACCCGGGTCGTACCGAGCGCCGGGCATCTGCTCGACGCCGCCGAGCGCTCCGTGTGCCGCTACCTCCTCCACGACCACCTCCACGGTCGTCTCTCTGCTGTCGTGCTGCCGCCATCTCTGATGGAACTCGCTGATCTATCCTGCTTACTGACTCTGTATAGAGTGGTGTATGCTCTACCAGAGGGTAGCAGTAGTAGTTTTACTAGTAGTGGTTGCAGCCATCTCTGACTGTAACTCCCTATTCTATCCTGCTGCAGTCTGACTGACTCTGTAGAGACTGATGTATGGACTACCTCAGGGCACCAGTAGCTGTAGTAGTACTCCTGATCTGTCTGCCCCCTGACTGTGCAGAACTCACTACCTCAGAGTAGTAGTAGTATTAGTAGTAGTAGTAGTGGTTGTAACCATCTCTGCTGGTACTCCCTGGTCTCTGACTCTGTACAGACTGCTGTATGTACTACCTCAAGGCAGGAACTGTAGTAGTACTACCTTAGGGTACCAGTAGTAGTAGTAGTAGTATTAGTGGTTATGGTTACATCCATCTGTGTGTGTATTCCCTGATCTCCCTGCCTGTTCTCCCAGTCCTCCCTACCTCAGGGTTATCATGGTAATCCATACAGCAGCTGAGTACAGGGTAGGGTAGTAGTAGCCTGGGTGCAGGGTAGGCAGGGGGTAGTAGTGTAAGTAGAGGGGTGCCTGCAGGGTAGTAGCAGGCTCCATGCCCTGAGTGGTGCAGCAATGCTGGTGTAGTTAAGCCCCCAGTACTCCAATACTCCTCCTCCTGTAGCAGCAGCTACTGCAGCCGGCCTCTCACCTCCCTCACTAAACACTCACTGAGTCAACAGCCAGGACAAAAGGCACCCACAGCCTCCCTGCACGCCGCCCGGCCCACGCCGCTACTCGGTGGCGTACGCCGGATCGGGATGTGGCGTACGCCGGATCGGGAGGTGGCGTACGCCGGATCGGGAGGTGGCGTACGCCGGATCGGGAGGTGGCGTACGCCGCGTGCATGTGGCGTGCGCCGCTGGGAGGTGAGCGGCCTGACTGAGGCTGACTGACTGAGAGAGGCTGGGTATGGTATGGAGGAGTGGCGCGGGGGGGGGGGGGGGGGGTGAGGCCAAACCCAGCTTCAGGCCCCTGTGTGTGAGTGTGTGAGTGGTTGTACTACACGCAGCCTCCAGCTCTACTGAAACCTCTCCCCTCTCTCCTCTCTCTCTCCTCCTCCTTCTCTCCCTCCTGTCCCGCGGCTCCCAGTACGGTGTATCTCGGTGGGCTACATGCCGCCTATACCTCCGTGATGATAACGTCTTACACACGGCGGCGGACCGTGGGAGTTTGTACACCAACAGTAGCAGCAGCGCCGACGGCCGTCTGTGTTTGAATGTAGCCGCACTCCGCGACCCCGCTCCCCTCACTGCTACCCCCTCCCCCCAACCACTATTCATACACCACACACACACACACGCCGCAGGCCGCCCATTGGTCGAAAGAGAGGGGGGGGGGGGGGGGGGGGGGATGCAGGCCACACACTAATGGGGATCGGCGCAGTCCTGCCCTCTGCCGGGTTGTCAGGAACTAGTTGAAAATTGCAGAAACATATTTCGGCCCGGCGCCTTTGGATTTGGATTGTACAGAGATGAGAGGCATTCCTGGAAGAAAGGCAATGCGCCTAAGCTAGGATGATGCATCTACTTTTGTATTTGTTATCTTTTACCCAATAAAACACTTTAAAAATAAAATACAAGGAGGATTAAAATAAGAGCTCTCAGTACAAACTACATCATGTTATGCCCTAAAGAACATGCAAGGGGTGATCCATTAAGTATGTCACGCCCGAAGGGGTGGGGGGGTCTTTTTTTTCTGTGACAAAGTGTGACAAGGGGGTGGGGGGTGTATAGGATTGTGTGACGTCACACTTTCAGATTTTTTAAAAACCCTATATTAAATAAATGCTGCACAGCTGTAGGCCTATATGCATTGCCACTAAGCAGCATGATTATCTCACGTGTGCTACTTGAAACAGTATGTGGGTACCACATCAGAGGAAAAAATAGCAGTGCCCGGGGGTTGTATATCTTATATAGATGGGTGTGTGGCTGGGAAGGTTACATTTTGAGCAAGATTCCTCTTTAAATAGGCCTACCAAGGGTCTGCTTTTCACCATAATCCCTTCACCAAGTATCACTTTTCACCAGAACCCCCCTCACCAAGGGTCAATTTTCACCAAAACCTCCCTCGCCAACGGTCACTTTTCAGAGATTTCAACAAAACCTGTCAAAACAAAGGTCACTTTGGAGTTCTCACCCAAATAACTTGCAATCAAGGTCACTATTGAGTAAAATACCTTTTACCAAGGCTCACTCCTCAGAGAATCTACTTAAACCTAGACATTGCACTAGGGGTCACTTTTCTCTCTCACCAAGGAAAATGGAAATTGGAGGGCCAGCCGCACACCCATGTTGAAATAAAATTGAGGCCCCCTTCCTCATTTAGCAGTTCCAGCACACATTATATTCCTGAGAAAACAGACAAGAATCCATGGATAGAGGCCACAAAAATCTAGGGTGCCACCGATACTTGTGTGATTTTGTTAATGCCTCTTTGAACAGTTGTAATCTGAAAGGGTTCTAGTCGATAAAATCCATTATTTTCCTGTCTAGGAGGACTTGAAGGATTTGACTGATATCTGATGTCATACTTTCAACACTTTAGTACCAATATAATTGTATTAGACCTGGGTTACAATTTTTATTCAATATAATGATAGGCCTTATTGTACTGCTTATCACAATATGTGCATGGTCTTTTATATGATACGGTACTAGGGAGGGGGGGTGTCGGCAGATTTGTGACATACTTTTCTAGGGGGTGTTTGGGAAAGTGTGACAAAATGGCCAAAAAAAGCGTGACATACTAAATGGATCACCCCCAACACAACTTTTACACACTGTAAAAAGTTACTGTATTTAAACAGCACAATGTGCTGTACATTTACAGCACTTTTTGCTGTAGTTGGTATTACAGCACTATTTGTTGTATAATTACATCATTATATACTGTAAATTGTGTCTCCAGCAATGTTGCTGTACATTTACAGTACATTGTGCTGTAGATTTCTGCCACTAGGTGGCAGCAGTATACCATTTTTGTAGTAATTATTCCATCCAACCCTTTCCCAAGTCAAATAAAGCCTCACAAACTCTCAAGACATTTTAGAACAAGAATGAATGAGAGATACTGAATGCAGTTATCATAAAGTGTATTGATATTTGCATAATTGTGTTGAATAATACAAAAAAACAGCAAAAGTATAGAATATACACCACATTGGTGGGAAGAGTTAATATGCTTAACTGCCTGGACTGGTAAAAGCTGGTACTACATACAGTTCAGCTGTATTAAAGCAGGATTAAACCATTACTTTGTGTAGTGTGTATTATCCCAGCTGAAATTAAACTATTATGCAGGAAAGTACTCTCCATTCATGCATATTAATTGGTATAAACTGATGACAACAATCTGGAACCTACAGTAGAAGTTGCTGTAACTTTACAGCGCCCAGTTGCTGTACATGTACAGCATAATCTACTGGAACAAAAGTTGCCAGCAACTTTTGCTGTAGCTGTACAGTAGAATTTGCCGTAAATTTGCAGTAGAAGTTGCTGTAAATTTACAGTAGAAGTTGCTGTAAATGTACAGGAAGTCAGTTGCTGTACACTTACAGCAAACTCTACTGGAAAAAAAGTTGCCAGCAATTTTTGCTGTAGGTTCTTACAGTGCATATTTTCTATTCCCTCTTCAATAGATCATAACAAGAGAGTAGTATAGTATGTATCGGAACGGGACTATAGTTAACTACTGTTTATTACTCAATCGACATGCAGCCAATCAGAGGCCTCCATTTGGTCACGTAACCGGAAGTGACCTACTTAGGGGATTAGTGGTGACGTCACGTGACCTAGGTAGCCAATCAAAGGCCGCCATTTGGTCACGTGACCGGAAGTGACGTCATATGACCTACTTATGGACCGGAAGTGACGTCATATGACCTACTTAGGGGACCGGAAGTGACGTCATATGACCTAATTTAGGATCACGTGACCGGAAGTGACCTGATGAGTCACGTGACCGGAAGTGACGTCACATGACCTAATGGCCAACCGGAAGTGAGTGACCTCATTGAGGATCACGTGACCGGAAGTGACCTGATTGATCACGTGACCGGAAGAAGAAGAAGAAGAAGAAGAAGAAGAAGAAGAAGTTTTTTGTTTAGGAAGTGAGGGTCTTTAGGATCACGTGACTGGAAGCGACGTCGTCACATGAGTGACGCTTTAAGAGACTGCGCGACTTACTAGTAAAAGAAGACGTATGAAAATAAAAACACAACAATATTTTATTTTATTTTTTTATTTATTTTTTTTTCAATCTTGATAAACACTCTATTTTTGAAAAGATGCACACGCTTATTATTTTTTTTCATATCTCTAAAGGACTCGTTGTCACACCGTCAGAATGCACGCGACGCTTATAATACAAGTAGCGCACGCCGTCTTTCTCTATGGTGTAGGTGACCATTTTGTTTCGCACCACTTTGAAATTTCTATTTACAGCAATGAGAGTTTTTCGTTGGCGAAGAACATCCAAGAAGTCGTCTGGTTCCTTAGGGTTTTGTTTCTTCTGTACGCCTTTTGCACTCCATTTTTTGGATTTTCTTTCACCGGTGTCCCTGACTCGATCGTAGCAAATGTAAGTCTTAGGGTTGAGACTTAGGATCCCGTCACCTTCCCACTCTGCTTTCATAAGCCCCGAAGTTCTCAGATCGTGAAGGTACCGTCTCTCACAACATCCGCCGGGCGGCGGACACCATTCTCGCACTCTTTCCGTTTTTGTCTTCACGAAAAGCTCTAAGTGATCGTCGCACACCGCTGTCGGAAGCCACTTTCGTTTCTCTCTGAAGTACGTCTCTCTCAGGCGAGGTTTGACTAGGTCATCCAACGTGTCACCGCTGAGAGCCATGTAAAGACTGTCGGTGTCCATTTGACAAAGGGCATAATCGCGCCGATCGACGAATCTATCCAAGAAGTCGTATGTGAACTCTAACATTTTCAACTTCGCGTACTGGTATACCATGAACCCTATTTGAATAGGGAGGTTGTTCTTGACTGTTTTCGGTTGTAGTTCGACTTCAAACAGATCGGAACTCAACTCGGACGCCTTTTTGAAGCGCCACAAATTGGCCAATAGTTCGAACTTCCGACTGTCAGTGTATCTCACCGCCGTGTGTTTTTCTTTGTTGCAGATTGTTTTACCGTACGTAGCGTTTCCCATTAACTTGTAACAGTCTGACAGAATTTTCTCGTTCTCGTTCACGTCGCCACGTCTTCGCGCCGCCGTTACTTCGTCCGCGAAACCGGCAAAGGAGCGTTTAGGTAGGTATTCTACGACCAGCTGCACTTTGGTGACTATCAAACCGTGCTCTAAATACCACTTGAGAAGCGGCGTTCCCAAGAGAATATTTTTTCCGTGGTAACTCCCTATCAGACATCTCTGAGGTGTGTTCAACAGCTTTTCTTCCTGCGCAAAGTCTGACATGTGAGGTCCTATGTCCGATTTTGAAACGGTCGCGTTCTTGAAAACGGGGGTCATTTCTTTCGAAGTAGTCTCGTAGGTGAGGCGGCGTAGTGATGTCCACTTGAACTAAACCGAACATTTTCTCCTCTTTCACAGCGGAAAGGATGTCGCTCTCGCTCATTGCGTTTCGAGACACTTTCAAAGCGTCAACCTTCCAGCGTTGTTGGGAGACCTTAACCCGCTCATCTCGACGCTTCATCTCTCGCCATTCGCACTCCCACACGACGACCAGCTTGTGACCTAGCGCTTTCAAGTAAGCGCTTACTCTAGTCGTTCTGTCGCGTCTCTCCTCTCTCAGTGAAGCGCACTGATATCGGTGCGACGGTATGCACTCGTGAGCGTGGAACCAACACCCGTGAAACTGGAAAACCGTATTAGAGGCCGCGTGAAACCCGTCCACGCGAATTCTCCGACAGCCTACAACCATCTCGCCGCCGTTCAAAGCGTGGCGCAGTTTCACGTCGCGGTCGTGCTCTACGAAGCGTAACCACTCCAAAGCGCTGTGAGAGTTTCTTTGCCTAATTTCGGGCTTGAACTCGGTCTCAGGCCGTCTCACCGCGTAATAGCCCGTGCAGTGCGCTTCGCTCATGCAGCGCAAGTACAGAGAGTTAGCGTCTAGTCCTAGGATGTGTTGGCACGGTCTCGCTTCTTCGCCGTACTTGTGCTCCCTTATCCGCGTGGTGCCCTTCTCGTGAAATCTATGGAAGATGATGGAAGGACCGCCGACTAGATTTTCTTTGATCAGAGCGTGGAGGACGGCGTCGAACTGGGGGAACGTTGTGAACGCGTCTTCTAGGTTTTGGAAGAGGAACCGTAAAGTCAAACCGGCGAGAGAAACTCCGTCTTTCAACATGTCAATGCCGCGATCTTGGAAAAATTTAGCGTGATTTTTCAGAGCTTCTATGAAAGGTTTGACGTCTTTGTTGTTGTAGTGGATCAAGTAATCTTCCATAGTTTGCACCAAACTTTCTGACATGCGGCGTAGTCGGATTCGGACATTTTGACGCCCGTCAGCTCGCTGTCAAAAGCCGATCTCGGTGGCAGCGTTCTGTTTGCCAGTTTCCTGGTAGACGTCATCCATTCGTAAGGAAAGTGACCTTTCTCTTCGTTCCTGGTGAAAGCTCGCAAATAGGTCGCGTAGTTGTAACCGGGTGCCAAATAGTTGACTACGTCCAAGAAAACCGTGTGCTGTGTGTAAACCGCCAAGTATTGATTGCTTCTCTTTATGACGCTGAATTCTTGGTTTCTTCGGTCTCCGGTGGCAAAGAACGAGTGAAGGCGTATTTTGATCAGGTTCAAGTCGTAACGCCCCGAGTTGAAGCCCACGACTGGAGCTTGACGGATGTATCTCAGAAGACGCTTCTTCAGTTGAACTAACGGGTGTCTGGTCTGAGCCGCAGCGAAGCCGCCTGGAGAAGGGGTGAATGTCGCCTCCTCCAGCAGGAGAGCTTCACCTATCGCCGCATCTAACTTCGCTAAGGTCGGTCGGTAAAGTTCTAGCACAGCTTCCCCGATGACTTTGGCGTTCTCGTTTATGTGATTTAAAACTCGGTCCAACAAGGGGTCGGAATCTGCGTCGGATTCTCTGACGAAGCAGACGGGCCCCTCCCACCCCGGAAAGTCGGATGCGACGCTAGCCGACAAAGGGACGTGATCCCACAGCAGGGACACGTGTTCCGTCGACGGTTCTTTGCACGGTCTGAAGAAAGCCTCGAAATCGAAGGCGATCTTGTAAGGGTAGATTCCGGAATGTCCGTTGGGGGGAAAAATGGAGAAGTCTGCTAGCGCTTCGAAAATCGTTCTCGAATTTTGGTAGATGCCACCTACGTAGCGCAACTTGACTTGTCGGCAAGAGGAAAGCTGGTTCCTGTGTCTCTTCAGCAAGAACTCGGTGGTGAAGTCTGTGACGAGAGAGACGTGCAAACCGCCTTTCGCCGTCAGGTGTAGGTTGACTTTACCTCGGGCGGCCAGAGTTCTGGAAGGCGGTCTGATCAGAGTAACGCGTCTTCTCAACTTCCGCCCCGGCACTTGACGCGACGCGGTGTAAACCCTTGTACGTCAAACAAGTTCTCTAACGCGGGTAAGTCGCGGATGTTCAGACCCGGAAAGGATTCAGGTGTGGCAGCGGGACAGAACTGACGTAACAAATCTGAAGCGCGCTTGCTGGTGTTGTATAAGTGAAAGGAAATGCAGCGGAAGATGCAGAGGTTGTCCTTGTTGGGAAAATCTAACACGCCGCTTCTCTTTCCAACTCGACCGGCCTGAGTGATCCTACCGCCTATGGGGAATTCCCCTGGTCCCATGTAAACGCAAATGTTCAAATTGGTAGGAAAAAGAACGTGCCACTTGGTGTCAGCGTCGCAAAGTTTCCGTACTTCCTCGCAAGCGACGGTGTTTTCCATCTTTGAGAGGAGCTCTTCCAAAGTTTCTGAATTAGTTATAGTAGGGAGCGGTTGTATGAGAGTTGCGTTGTTCTGGGAGGCGTGAAAGTAGCGCAGTTTGCTCTTGTCTTCTCTGTGTTGTAAGAGTAAGCCTACCGAGAAACCCACTTTGTATCTGAATCTTTGTGTCAAGTGAATGCGACGCATAGTATCTACAGCGTCACTCAACTCGCCGGTTGGTAGCCTGAAGTTTGTTACACTCACGCGAGTCCCGTGCATCCTGACGCCCGTTTGTATCGCAGGCCAATTCGCCGTGAACGTTTCCTCCCCGTTCGGTACAGCACATATGCGCGGAGGGATGGTCACCCCGTCCAGAGATTCGCGTCGACAGGCGATCTTTCGGCAATCGCCTTCGCCGCATAGAGGGCAAAACTTAGGTACTACTTTACAATTTTCTACGTGTCTCTCGTGGTTGTACGGTCTTTTAAAAATTTTGAAACACTTTTCGCATACGTACTGTGTCATGTTTTTTTCACTCAGTTACCAACTACTTAGCCGTCTAACTATCTATCTATCTATCAATCTATCTGTCTATCTATCTATCAATCTATTGTCTATCTATCTATCTATCTGTCTGCTGTCTGTGTATCCGTCTGTCTGTCTCATACAGCGTACGTCAAACGCTGTGTGTGTGCGCGCGTGAGCGTTGAGCGTCTCTCATTCCGAATCTATACCGAGATATTTGAGAATAATCTCTGTTTTGTCATCCAACTCTTTGAGCGCTCTGGCGGACAGCGTCACCCCCTGCTGTGTGGGTTTTTTGTCAGGACCTTCGTACTTGCGCACGTGGACGAGGTTCTTACCGCTGTAGTAGCTCACAGCTGCGTACACTTCGCCCTCCTCATCCAGCACTGCGAACCAGGGGGTGTGATTAGGTCTTCCTTGCGCGGCCGCTGTGTCGCGTATGCGCACCACTGCGCGGATATCGGCGATGCGTGCTATTAGCTCGCGCAGCGCGTCGGCTGTGAAGTGCACTCGCTTGCTTCTGGTCAGAGACGCCTCTTTCACCTGGCCGTCTTTTGTGTAGCGCGGCCTCCTAGACAGTCTAGCCACGTCCTCCCAGATCTCCAGCGTCAAAGCTCCGTCTAAGCAGAACTCTAACCCGAGAAGACGGGAGAAGGTTTTCTCTGCTTCTTCTCGTCCATCTCGTTCTTTTTCTTGTATTTTTCTCTTCTTAGTAGGCCTTGTTGTTCTGGAACTCACCTTAGAACGTTTCGCACCCGCAGGAAGAGTAACACCATCAGCGTGAGCTGAATCAGCAGCAGAACCGATAGCAGGAGCAGCGTCAGCGCTGGTGGTATCCGAGGCCTCGTTGTTGGAACAGAGCAGCCACACGCCGTCGGTGCTGAGTGTAGCGGTAGAAGATGAAGCGCCGCCGCCCTCGTAAGGTGGCGGTGAGGGCAGTCGCCATTGACCGGACGCGCTACCAGTGGAAGTGAGGTCGAAAGGTCGAAGAGGGGAGCCGAAAAACGTACCGCCCACCCCTTTCCCTTCGGGTTCTTCGTACGCCTCGTCGTCAGCGTCGTTCTCTGTCTCACCCTGTTGCTGCTGCTCCTCCTCCTCCTCTTCTTCTCGGTTTAGGGGCTGAGTGTCCGAATAGCTGTAACTCTCAGCGCGAGCGGCGTCGAGGGCGTCGGTCGATGTAGTGGTGGAGGAGAGGGGCTGTGCAACGTGCGGCAGGTCATCAAAGTCATCAACAGTAGTGGGGAGGTAAAAACCCGGTTGCCAGTACTGCGCTGTGCCAGGAGCGTTGTCGTCAGTAGTAGTAGCGGTAGCAGCAGGTGCAGCAGAAGCAGCAGCAGCAGCAGCAGCAGCAGCAGCAGACGCAACAGTAGCAGGCGCAGCAGCCTCAGCAGGCGCAGCCGTAGCAGGCGCAGCCGTAGCAGGTGCAGCAGCAGCAGCCGCAGCAGCCGCAGCACGAGGATCACCAGCAGCAGCAGCAGCAGCAGCAGCAGGCGGGGCGGCAGTAGCAGCGGCAGCGCGCTTAGCAGCAACGTGTACCGTCGCGAGTGTAACAACGTCGCTAGCACGACGACTACTACCAGTAGTACTACTACCACTACTACTACTACTAGTACTACTACTACTACTACTGCTACTACTACAACTACTACTACTGCTGCGAGCGCTCGCTACAGCGGGAGGGTGATAAGACCAAGCGGCTGCGGCGGTAGTCTCATTTTCAGTAGCAAGAGGAGGCACTGACGCTAAACGAGCGCTGTTCCGCGTAGTCTTCTTGTTCTTGAACTTGCTTAGATCCTTGGACGGCGCTAGGTGTTGTCTTTTGCTCATGGTGGTGACTGTAGAGAGCAGCAAAAGAATGAGTGAGTGAATGGAGGTTTCCAGGCCCCTTATATACGCCTTCTCGCTTCTAGAGCTAAGCTACTTACTGACCCTGTTCAGCTGCCGCCGGCTGGCCGGCGGCCATTCACAAAGAGAAACAAAAGACATAAGGCATGACGTTTTCAGCTGGATCCCTTTCCCCCCTTTTGAGAGATCGACTGTCATGAGCTAAGCCACTTACCACCCTGTTCAGCAATTCAACGCGCATTAGCTGTATAAAGGATTAAGCGGTTGCTGCCGCCGACTGACCGGCGGCCATTCACAAAGACATAAGGTATGACGTTTTCAGCTGGATCCCTTTCCCCTCTTTTTTGAGGGATCCACTGTCATGAGCTAAGCTACTTACCACCCTGTTCAGCAATTCAACGCGCGTTAGCTGTATAAAGGATTAACGGTGATGAGCTTAGAGTGTGTATACAAAAAAAACTACAGGAGGCGTGTGGCGTGAAGCAGGACCCCCTAAGACGAACGTGTCTGTCTGTGAGTAGAGGCGTGTGCATGTGGTGAGCGACTTAAGTGTAAGACAAAAAAAAAATCACCACCTCCTGCCGTGGTGAGTAGACCGGGCCGGCCAGGCGGCGGCCGGCTAGTTCAATAGGGAGGGGTGACAGCTGACTAAGGCTGTGCATGAAAAAATCCGATTTTCACCTGACCTCTGACGTTTGTTACAATGAATGTCAGAGGGAGGGAGACGTCCTCAGGTAGGGGGTAGGAGGTAAGGCTATGGATGAGGAAAAAACACCGTTTTCAGCTGGTCTCCACGGATAGCGATGACATACTCCTCGTCATCTAAGCTCTTAAGGAGCGGAGCGGCTGAAAAAGCGTCATGCGGACAGGTCGCTAGACAGCTGGAGTGCTGTTGGAAATGGGATTAAACTCCCTCTGTATAAAAGCTCTGATTTCTGTTGGAAAAAAACCATATCGCCTCTGACCACAGTAACGTCTACTACCACCACCACCGCCACCACCGCCGCCGCCGCCGCCGCCGCCAAGACGAGACGAGATGGCTCAAGCTATTCCACTTTCAAGCTCGCCTTCACCGCCTTGTCCACCTGAAAAAAAGTTAATGCGGCTTGACGACGTGAGACGCGCGAGGCAGACCGATGGGGAGAACAGAGAGGTAGGACAGCGGCGCTTAGCCTATAGCGACGCCTTGCTTCGTCAACTAGGTAAAGAGTTGAGCGGCTCTTGGAGAGAGTTGGGCAGTAGCTTAAAAGTTACCGCCGCCCGTATGGATGCTCTAGTAAAGCGCAGTGTCAAGACACCGGAGGAGCTGTGTACGGCGATGTTCCGAGTCTGGTGGGGTGAAACCCCGCATCGTCATAGATGGGGAGAGCTCGGTCGCGTCTTCACCCGCATTAGACGCGTGGAACTGTTGGCTCAGTGGATGTCCCTTCTCCACAGACAGGGGTTGGATTTCGAAAACCCCGACTCGCGCGCGATGCATAAGCACTTGGGCACCCTCGGCAGACGTCTAGGTAGCAGGTGGAAAGAGGTGGGGGACCATTTAAAATTGTCGCCTGAGAGGTTAGATAAGATCGCTGAAGAATGCGAATACGGAGGAAGTCCCGCTGAGTGGGCCTTCCGAGTGTTGAAAATGTGGCAAGATGAATCTGACGGTGCCGGCGGTACGCCTTTTGAACTCCTTCGAGTGTTGACTGAGGACATGGGAAAGTTTGACCTCGGCATCGCGATATTACTTGACTTTATCAAGCAAGAAACAACGAGAACGACGGACATGTGAATTGTTGTGTTTTATTTTCATACGTCTTCTTTATTAGTAAGTAAAAAAAGATATTAAACAATTAAGACGCGTGTCCTCTTAAAGTGTCACTTCCTCCAGTCGCAGCTGATCGCCTCATCGAGGCACGTGATAAACAAAAAAAAATGAAGAGACACGCTTCTTCCTCTCCAAAGGGAGAAGCGTGTCTCTCGATTGAAATCTTTTCTTTTCTTTTTTTCTTAAAAGAGACAAACGCCCCTTAGAGTGCCCCCCCACCCCCCTCTTCTTCTTCTTCTTCTTCTTCTTCTTCTTCTTCCGGTCACGTGATCAATCAGGTCCCTTCCGGTCACGTGATCCTCAATGAGGTCACTCACTTCCGGTTGGCCATTAGGTCATGTGACGTCACTTCCGGTCACGTGACTCATCAGGTCACTTCCGGTCACGTGATCCTAAATTAGGTCATATGACGTCACTTCCGGTCCCCTAAGTAGGTCATATGACGGCACTTCCGGTCCATAAGTAGGTCATATGACGTCACTTCCGGTCACGTGACCAAATGGCGGCCTCTGATTGGCTAACTAGGTCACGTGACGTCACCACTAATCCCCTAAGTAGGTCACTTCCGGTCACGTGACCAAATGGAGGCCTCTGATTGGCTGCATGTCGATTGAGTAATAAACAGTAGTTAACCATAGTCCCGTTCCGATACATACTATACTACTCAAGAGCATGAAAAGGGCTATGAACGAACCAACACTGTAAACAGAGTGAAGAAGGAGGACGTGTTATCCTCAAACCTCCTTGTCATACATAAATAAGTGATAACCTGTAACTGATCTGGTCTACTTTTGGCAGGGGTCAACATTTTTAGTATTTTTAGTATGTTATACTACATGTACTACAAGTAGAGAGCGGGGGGGGGGGGGGGAGAAAAAAAACCAGGCCAATGGGGGCATATTTCTTATTATAGTAGATCTTTAATAGGTGTTACATGGGGAAGTATCAACCTTTTATCATTTTGATTCTAGACCACATAATTTTATATTCTTGTGAAACCAAAGCTGGGGGTTATTTTATTAATTTGTGAAATCTAGATAATCCCTCTGCAGTGCTATATCCCATAGGATAAATAAATATTCTCTTCTGAGGTAAATATGTGTATAAAATCAGATTGATGTCAATTATTATATTCCCTAGATACATATGTTAACCCACGTAAAAAATCAGGTTGATACATGTAATAAAAGTAATGAAATTAACATATACTTTATCTAGCCCCTGTGTACAGTATGCATTCAATGTACAGTGTTATGTTGTTGTGTTGTGTTGATGTTATGGCCAGTGATCGATGACAACACTCCAGGTTCTTGCAATTAGATGGTTTATTGCAGTATCCTCTCAGTTATACTCCTACATCTACTCTAGGCCCCTCTATCCCCGCAACTCCCTGAGCTCTCTGAGCAACTCCTTGAGCTGCTGTTACTATTTCTAGGGTTCTAACTACCCCCCCATATTTGGGACATGGCCACCAACCTGGTGAATCTACTGTATGGTGGTGCCCCCTACAATACCACTGTATTACTAAAAGCATGCTACTTTCTACTATGCTACAACAGGGGATACAGATCCCATAGTCTCTCAGTGCCTACATATGAGTGAAGATGAGTGAGGTCTGTGGCAGCTAACGCATATAGCTCACTCATCCTCACACCTTGTGTTGGGAATAGGATTAATCTGACTCAAGCCTGACTCCTCTTCACTCAAACCAACTCAAACTGTGGGTTACATTTGAGTCAGTAGGTGTAAGCTACGGTGAGCTTTGAGGAAGCTCGCGCAGAGCTGACTCATTCAGACACCTAGTGCTTAACGCAAAATAGGCTAACCCAGGCTCACGCAGATTGACCCTAGCTCACGTCAGTTTGCTGGGAAGAGGTAAATTTTTCCTTATTGACAGAGGTAAATTTTAATTGATAGTTTCCCGTATTGTTTGTGTAGTAAACTACAGGGCAGTTTTAAATGGAATTTTAGAAAAAATGTCTAACTTTACATTTAGCCTGGACCCGTGAATGTAGAGTTCAACGTAGGGAAAAAGAGGTAAATTTTTCCTTATTGACACTTCCCTTTTGGAACTGTCAATAAGAGAATCGTGAATCTGTTATTGACAGTTTGAACTGTCAATAAGAGGATTTTATCCTGCTATTGACAGTTTGAACTGTCAATAAGGGAATTTTATTCTGTTATTGACAGTTTGAACTGTCAATAGTTACGGCCAAAAGGGCCCCAGGGTTATACAATCATCTGAGATACAAATGAAGAAAACATAGATGTGAGTCTGCCAAGTGGTATAGCAGCTTTAAAAAGGGCCACATGGATGCTTTTTAATATCAACACAGAACATACAAGAATATCTCTCTTCCAACCAGTAATAGGCGTAGGAACTAACTTAAAAGCATGTTACTCCTTATTGTAAGTTTTATGTATTTAGACCATCATTCTGAATATCGATGAGGGTTATGTTGAGGATTGTGTAAGAGTTGACCTTTACAAATAGGTCGCCCTCATAGTACAAAAAAGGATATCAAATAAAATAAAAAGCCTCCCTCTGACCCCTCTTTCCCCAAAAGTATCCGTAAAGCTGATAATCAATTCTAAGTGGCCTTGATGGTCCAAGTTACTCATATATCACTACCATTAGAGATTATATGTGTACTTCTCTTACTAGACATAGCATTATATCCTGTTCAGATCCAGTATGTAGAGTATCCCATGTCCGCAAAAGTATTAATGTGGGAAATGATGGCATGCTTCAGCCACTACAACGGACACTGACAGTGTCACTTTTCTTTTTTGTCGCTTTGCTTGTTGTCGTTCTTCATGTTGTGCCATAAAGGGACCTGAGCACTGTTCGTCACACAAAGGTATATGATATTCAGGCGGCCAAACAATTATCGCCTCTCTACTCATATTTGCTCAGAGCAATTTACATGGACAAATAGCTCTAAAACTGTGGCCATGGCCATTTCTAGCCCTGCACTGATATTCCTAGGCTCCCTAACCTCTCAGTCACTAGTACCTAACTTAGTTAGTCATTTTTTGGCCCCCTATACGACCAATCTAGCTAAGTTATTATTGTCAGGTTGGTCACTACTGACCAATCCACCTTAGTCTTTTTATTTCCAGGGGGAGCCACTGAGTGGTCATCACAGGTGGCCCCAACTAGTGGTATACAAATACAACACACCAATGATGAACCTAGGTTAGCCACTACTGACTGACCACTCGGTCATTTTTGAATATAACTTTGCCATTGTGACTAACACTCATTTGACCAACCTAGGTTAGTCTGTACTGACTAGCCCTTTCAACCTATGGATTTTCAGTGTGGTCCTCTTCACCTGCTGTATGAAATCATGTAGAAGCCTTAGCCAAGGGTTTGCTTCAATACCTGGATATTACAGAGGTTTTTTGAATTGATCGGTGAGGTTCTTACTGGCATAGTCCTTCACTATCATTGGAGTCCATTGTGGCAAATAATGTCCCTGTGTTGAGCCCAGCTTATCAGGCTCATGATCAGAGAGCTGCCAGTAGATGACTTCTTTACTCCGACCCAGGAAAGCCGTCCACCATGCAAATGTACTGTAGCTCATGATGGTGTGATTGCATGCATGACCTATGGCAAAGTCTCTGTCCTTGTCTTGTCTTGGGGTGAAATAGGCATCATTAGCTCTGATTAGGTGTTGTGCCCACTTTTGATCATCTGTCACCACACTGAACACAACATTACTCCTGTACTTCCTTCTGAAATAAGCCATTGCTTTCTTGTAATATACGTCATTTGGGCTGGTGAAATAATGAAGATAATCACCCCCTCGCACATGTGCATTTACAAACACAAGTGGTTTACCATTTAAGTTAGCTATGCCTTTGTCGTCTCTCGATAGGCTCCCGCTCCTTTCCAATGCTACTCTCTCAGCCAGTCCATGCAGATAGCCCTGAGCATATTCATGTAATCCTCTCTCAAGAGCAAGTTCCTTGGTTTTGAGCTGGGCTCTAAATTCAAAAAAGTATTTTATATTCTGCAGGTATCCAGTCATGATGACTAGTGATTTGTTAGAATTGTTTGCAGCAATAATAGCCTCCTCTGTATATGCCCTTGCTCCAACTTCACTGACCCTCAAAGTGTCATTTGATTTTGCATTAATTATCTCGTTACAATGCCTCTCATCATATAACGGTATGGATGTCGCAGGAAAAAATCTTTTCATATCCCAGTTGTTTTCTCTCATGCAGGTAAATGGTATCCTGCCTGTTTTCTTTGCAAGCCCGTAGAGTGAGGAGTATATCCAGATGGTGTTACCCAGCTGACCATTGTACGGGACATGTATGTAGCGGAGCGGGCTGGCCTGCTGGTGGGTCAGCCGTGCACTGGGTTTGGTAAATTGAAATATACCAGCACCCACACTGAGGACAATAACTGGCAATACCAGGAATATCCTACACCAGCGCATCTTAGTCACTGCCTTAGTCATATCTGGCTGTATTGTAGACCTCCAGGTGTGAATGGTCTTGTTTATCATATGGAATTATGCAGATTCATAAGTTGTGCTGAAAGTTGGTAGTGAAAGGATGTGATTATGCTCTGGTAAGGGGTCATGTCAAATTATATGTGATATGTTATTATCAAACTAATCACCTGTCATATTTCCTAGACCAGAGATAGCTAGATGAAAAGGTAAGAAATTATGATTCTCGTGAATTTTTGAAATACCAATGCCAGAGATGAGTAGAAATATTACATATATTTGTTGAGTTGCTCATCATCATTGATTATTGATCATGTAATTCAGGTTTGCTACATTTATACTTGTGAATAATTGTTGCTTAGTGTGTGGGTATTTGGTCACTGCTTAAGTCTCCCAATAAATTCAATGCTCAAAACTAGCACGGCTGCACATACAGAGAAAACAGAAACATGGCCATACAGACATCTACACATCCTAATGATGATTAAAGCCTTTGAACTCACTTCTAGAAGTGAATTGAGAAACTGAAATAAATACAAGGCCTATATAGAGACAAATGGGTGGAAATTTATAATACACTTTAACTTTTCCACTTATTTCTTAGACACTAGACATAGTATTATCCTGTACAGATCTGGCTTAGAATATCCCCTGTCCCCAAAAGTATCAACATGGACATAAAGGTCTAGACAGCTCTAGAAATGTGGCCAAGGCCATTTCAACCCCTGGTCCCCTTCACCATTAGGCACATTCTGTATGAAATCATATAAAAGCCGCCATCACTGGTTTGCTTCAATACCTGGATATTACAGAGGTTTTTTGAATTGATCGGTGAGGTTCTTACTGGCATAGTCCTTCACTATCATTGGAGTCCATTGTGGCAAATAATGTCCCTGTGTTGAGCCCAGCTTATCAGGCTCATGATCAGAGAGCTGCCAGTAGATGACTTCTCTACTCCGACCCAGGAAAGCCGTCCACCATGCAAACGTACTGTAGCTCATGATGGTGTGATTGCATGCATGACCTATGGCAAAGTCTCTGTCCTTGTCTTGTCTTGGGGTGAAATAGGCATCATTAGCTCTGATTATGCGTTGTGCCCACCTTTGATCATCTGTCACCACACTGAACACAACGTTACTCCCGTACTTCCTTCTGAAATAAGCCATTGCTTTCTTGTAATATACGTCATTTGGGCTGGTGAAATAATGAAGATAATCACCCCCTCGCACATGTGCATTTACAAACACAAGTGGTTTACCATTTAAGTTAGCTATGCCTTTGTCGTCTCTCGATAGGCTCCCGCTCCTTTCCAATGCTACTCTCTCAGCCAGTCCATGCAGATAGCCCTGAGCATATTCATGTAATCCTCTCTCAAGAGCAAGTTCCTTGGTTTTGAGCTGGGCTCTAAATTCAAAAAAGTATTTTATATTCTGCAGGTATCCAGTCAGGATGACTAGTGATTTGTTAGAATTGTTTGCAGCAATAATAGCCTCCTCTGTATATGCCCTTGCTCCAACTTCAGTGAGCCTCAAAGTGTCATTTGATTTTGCATTAATTATCTCGTTACAATGCCTCTCATCATATAACGGTATGGATGTCGCAGGAAAAAATCTTTTCATATCCCAGTTGTTTTCTCTCATGCAGGTAAATGGTATCCTGCCTGTTTTCATTGCAAGTCCGTAGAGTGAGGAGTATATCCAGATGGTGTTACCCAGCTGACCATTGTACGGGACATGTATGTAGCGGAGCGGGCTGGCCTGCTGGTGGGTCAGCCGTGCACTGGGTTTGGTAAATTGAAATATACCAGCACCCACACCGAGGACAATAACTGTCAATACCAGGAATATCCTACACCAGCGCATCTTAGTCACTGCCTTAGTCATATCTGGCTGTATTGTAGACCTCCAGGTGTGAATGGTCTTGTTTATCATGTGGAATTATGCAGATTCATAAGTTGTGCTGAAAGTTGGTAGTGAAAGGATGTGATTATGCTCTGGTAAGGGGTCATGTCAAATTACATTTTATTAAATGTGATATGTTATTATCAAACTAATCACCTGTCCTATTTCCTAGACCAGAGATAGTTAGATGAAAAGGTAAGAAATTATGATTCTCATGAATTTTTGAAATACCAATGCCAGAGATGAGTAGAATATTACATATATTTGTTGAGTTGCTCATCATCATTGATTATTGATCATGTAATTCAGGTTTGCTACATTTATACTTGTGAATAATTGTTAGTTATTAAAGAATTCACACATACCAACTTTACTGTGGAAACTTCATAGAATTTTATCATGTGCGAAAATGGAATGTTGTTATTTATCTTCATCAAGATAGCATCAGCTGTAGTTGAGATTTGATCATAAGCAGTTACTGCAGCAAAAAAAGAACATTATGGTATCAATGACAGCCTAGCTTTGACAAAACTGGTTTCCTATATTATAAGTTATAATAACGTTCTACACGAGTAGAGGTGCATGGGTACTTGACACTGGGAATTCTTTGTATCACAGAACATGCATCAAAGAATGACTGCCCCCCTGCCCCTCCCCCTGCCCCCACTGCCCCCACTGCCCCCCACTGCCCCCCACTGCCCCCCACTGCCCCCCACTGCCTCCACTGCCCCCCCTCACTGCTCCCCCCACTGCCCCCCCCCCCCGCCAGCTGCCCCAACTGCCCCCTAGTTGCCCCCCCCCTCCCCTACTGATCCATTCTGTACTGAGGAAACCATGCCTGCCTGTCTTTAATTGTGGCTAGATGAGCCTGACTCTGGGCGTACTGATGCTCCTGTGGCCGCCTGCCTAGTGGCGGGTTGTAGCCAGGTTCAGCCTGACTCTGGGCGTACTGATGCCCCTGTGGCCGCCTGCCTAGTGGCGGGTTGTAGCCAGGTTCAGCCTGACTCTGGGCGTACTGATGGCCCTGTGGCCGCCTGCCTAGTGCCGGGTTGTAGCCAGGTTCAGCCTGACTCTGGGCGTACTGATGGCCCTGTGGCCGCCTGCCTAGTGGTGGGTTGTAGCCAGGTTCAGCCTGACTCTGGGCGTACTGATGCCCCTGTGGCCGCCTGCCTAGTGGCGGGTTGTAGCGAGGGTCAATGCTGTATGGAGGAGGGTAGCTGATGACTGACAGTGGAAGAGCGGGAACAGGGGGATGGTTGGATGCAGCTGGTGGCTGAGAGCAAGTCATTGAAGAAGTTTCCACTACAATAGATAATGAATACTCTTTACCACATTTTGCTGCAAACCTGGAATCATTGAAGCTACTAAAGTATGTGGATGTGTGAATCCCTCAAGTATAAGGATGATGGTAAAGAGATTTACAAGCTGCCAGGATCGGTACAGCTGGTAATGATAACACACTTCAGCATGTGCTATAACCTAAAAAACCAAAGATTGGCATATTTCCTGTGTGAATTGGTATATTTGCCGCAGTGCCTTACTCAGGTGTTACCTACTCTTAACAGTGATTGAAGCCAAACCAGCAGACTTCCTTCCAGACCCCTTTACATATACCTTAATAGTAGTATAGTATGTATCGGAACGGGACTATAGTTAAGTACTGTTTATTACTCAATCGACATGCAGCCAATCAGAGGCCTCCATTTGGTCACGTGACCGGAAGTGACCTACTTAGGGGATTAGTGGTGACGTCACGTGACCTAGTTAGCCAATCAGAGGCCTCCATTTGGTCACGTGACCGGAAGTGACCTACTTAGGGGATTAGCGGTGCATTCTGGGTAACCCTGCAGCCAATCAGAGGCCTCCATTGGGTGACCGGAAGTGACCTACTTAGGGGATGGTGCATTCTGGGTAACCTACTGACCTACTTAGGGGACCGGAAGTGACGTCATATGACCTAATTTAGGATCACGTGATCGGAAGTGACCTGATGAGTCACGTGACCGGAAGTGACGTCACACGACTTAATGGCCAACCGGAAGCGACCTGATTGATCACGTGACCGGAAGAAGAAGAAGTTTTTTTTTGTTTAGGATCCCGTGACTGGAAGTGACGTCGTCACATGAGTGACGCTTTAAGAGACTGCGCGACTTACTAGTAAAAGAAGCCGTATGATAATAAAAACACAACAATATTTTCTTTTAATTTTTTTTTATTTATTTTTTTTTCAATCTTGATAAACACTCTATTTTTGAAAAGATGCACACGCTTATTTTTTTTTATTTTTTTTTTCATATCTCTAAAGGACTCGTTGTCACACCGTCAGAATGCACGCGACGCTTATAATACAAGTAGCGCACGCCGTCTTTCTCTATGGTGTAGGTGACCATTTTGTTTCGCACCACTTTGAAATTTCTATTTACAGCAATGAGAGTTTTTCGTTGGCGAAGAACATCCAAGAAGGCGTCTGGTTCCTGGGGGTTTTGTTTCTTCTGTACGCCTTTTGCACTCCATTTTTTGGATTTTCTTTCACCAGTGTCGCTGACTCGATCGTAGCAAATGTAAGTCTTAGGGTTGAGACTTAGGATCCCGTCACCTTCCCACTCCGCTTTCATGAGCCCCGAAGTTCTCAGATCGTGAAGGTACCGTCTCTCACAACATCCGCCGGGCGGCGCACACCATTCTCGCACTCTTTCCGTTTTTGTCTTCACGAAAAGCTCTAAGTGCTCGTCGCACACCGCTGTCGGAAGCCACTTTCGTTTCTCTCTGAAGTACGTCTCTCTCAGGCGAGGTTTCACTAGGTCATCCAACGTGGCACCGCTGAGAGCCATGTAAAGACTGTCGGTGTCCATTTGACAAAGGGCATAATCGCGCCGATCGACGAATCTATCCAAGAAGTCGTATGTGAACTCTAACATTTTCAACTTCGCGTACTGGTATACCATGAACCCTATCTGAATAGGGAGGTTGTTCTTGACCGTTTTCGGTTGTAGTTCGACTTCAAACAGATCGGAAGTCAACTCGGACGCCTTTTTGAAGCGCCACGAATTGGCCAATAGTTCGAACTTCCGACTGTCAGTGTATCTCACCGCCGTGTGTTTTTCTTTGTTGCAGATTGTTTTACCGTACGTAGCGTTTCCCATTAACTTGTAACAGTCTGACAGAATTTTCTCGTTCTCGTTCACGTCGCCACGTCTTCGCGCCGCCGTCACTTCGTCCGCGAAACCGGCAAAGGAGCGTTTAGGTAGGTATTCTACCACCAGCTGCACTTTGGTGACTATCAAACCGTGCTCTAAATACCACTTGAGAAGCGGCGTTCCCAAGAGAATATTTTTTCCGTGGTAACTCCCTATCAGACATCTCTGAGGCGTGTTCAACAGCTTTTCTTCCTGCGCAAAGTCTGACATGTGAGGGCCTATGTCCGATTTTGAAACGGTCGCGTTCTTGAAAACGGGGGTCATTTCTTCGAAGTACTCTCGTAGGTGAGGCGGCGTAGTGATGTCCACTTGAACTAAACCGAACATTTTCTCCTCTTTCACAGCGGAAAGGATGTCGCTCTCGCTCATCGCGTTTCGAGACACTTTCAAAGCGTCAACCTTCCAGCGTTGTTGGGAGGCCTTGACCCGCTCATCTCGACGCTTCATCTCTCGCCATTCGCACTCCCACACGACGACCAGCTTGTAACCTAACGCTTTCAAGTAAGCGCTTACTCTGGTCGTTCTGTCGCGTCTCTCCTCTCTCAGTGAAGCGCACTGATATCGGTGCGACGGTATGCACTCGTGAGCGTGGAACCAACACCCGTGAAACTGGAAAACCGTATTAGAGGCCGCGTGAAATCCGTCCACGCGAATTCTCCGACAGCCTACCGCCATCTCGCCGCCGTTCAGAGCGTGGCGCAGTTTCACGTCGCGGTCGTGCTCTACGAAGCGTAACCACTCCAAAGCGCTGTGAGAGTTTCTTTGCCTGATTTCGGGCTTGAACTCGGTCTCGGGCCGTCTCACCGCGTAATAGCCCGTGCAGTGCGCTTCGCTCATGCAGCGCAAGTACAGAGAGTTAGCGTCTAGTCCTAGGATGTGTTGGCACGGTCTCGCTTCTTCGCCGTACTTGTGCTCCCTTATCCGCGTGGTGCCCTTCTCGTGAAATCTATGGAAGATGATGGAAGGACCGCCGACTAGATTCTCTTTGATCAGAGCGTGGAGGACGGCGTCGAACTGGGGAAACGTTGTGAACGCGTCTTCTAGGTTTTGGAAGAGGAAGCGTAAAGTCAAACCGGCGAGAGAAACTCTGTCTTTCAACATGTCGATGCCGCGATCTTGGAAAAATTTAGCGTGATTTTTCAGAGCTTCTATGAAAGGTTTCACGTCTTTGTTGTTGTAGTGGATCAAGTAGTCTTCCATAGTTTGCATCTTCTCGTCGGACCAAACTTTCTGACATGCGGCGTAGTCGGATTCGGACATTTTGACGCCCGTCAGCTCGCTGTCGAAAGCCGATCTCGGCGGCAGCGTTCTGTTTGCCAGTTTCCTGGTAGACGTCATCCATTCGTAAGGAAAGTGACCTTTCTCTTCGTTCCTGGTGAAAGCTCGCAAATAGGTCGCGTAGTTGTAACCGGGTGCCAAATAGTTGACTACGTCCAAGAAAACCGTGTGCTGTGTGTAAACCGCCAAGTATTGATTGCTTCTCTTTATGACGCTGAATTCTTGGTTTCTTCGGTCTCCGGAGGCGAAGAACGAGTGAAGGCGTATTTTGATCAGGTTCAAGTCGTAACGCCCCGAGTTGAAGCCCACCACTGGAGCTTGACGGATGTATCTCAGAAGACGCTTCTTCAGTTGAACTAACGGGTGTCTGGTCTGAGCCGCAGCGAAGCCGCCTGGAGAAGGGGTGGTGAACGTCGCCTCCTCCAGCAGGAGAGCTTCACCTATCGCCGCATCTAACTTCGCTAACGTCGGTCGGTAAAGTTCTAGCACAGCTTCCCCGATCGCTTTGGCGTTCTCGTTTATGTGATTTAAAACTCGGTCCAACAAGGGGTCGGAATCTGCGTCGGACGCTCTGACGAAGCAGACGGGCCCCTCCCACCCCGGAAAGTCGGATGCGACGCTAGCCGACAAAGGGACGTGATCCCACAGCAGGGACACGTGCTCCGTCGACGGTTCTTTGCACGGTCTGAAGAAAGCCTCGAAATCGAAGGCGATCTTGTAAGGGTAGATTCTGGAATGTCCGTCGGGGGGAAAAATGGAGAAGTCTGCTAGCGCTTCGAAAATCGTTCTCGAATTTTGGTAGATGCCACCTACGTAGCGCAACTTGACTTGTCGGCAAGAGGAAAGCTGGTTCCTGTGTCGCTTCAGCAAGAACTCGGTGGTGAACGCCGCCTTACACTTGCAACATTCGTATATGCCCGCGTACGCGTTGAAGTCCGTGACGAGAGAGACGTGCAAACCGCCTTTCGCCGTCAGGTGTAGGTTGACTTTACCTCGGGCGGCCACAGTTCTGGAAGGCGGTCTGATCAGAGTAACGCGTCTTCTCAACTTCCGCCCCGGCACTTGACGCGACGCGGTGTAAACCGCTATTTGTACGTCAAACAAGTTCTCTAACGCGGGTAAGTCGCGGATGTTCAGACCCGGAAAGGATTCAGGTGTGGCAGCGGGACAGAACTGACGTAACAAATCTGAAGCGCGCTTGCTGGTGTTGTATAAGTGAAAGGAAATGCAGCGGAAGATGCAGAGGTTGTCCTTGTTGGGAAAATCTAACACGCCGCTTCTCTTTCCAACTCGACCGGCCTGAGTGATCCTACCGCCTATGGGGAATTCCCCCGGTCCCATGTAAACGCAGATGTTCAAATTGGTAGGAAAAAGAACGTGCCACTTGGTGTCAGCGTCGCAAAGTTTCCGTACCTCCTCGCAAGCGACGGTGTTTTGCATCTTTGAGAGGAGCTCTTCCAAAGTTTCTGAATTAGTTACAGTAGGGAGCGGTTGTATGAGAGTTGCGTTGTTCTGGGAGGCGTGGAAGTAGCGCAGTTTGCTCTTGTCTTCTCTGTGTTGTAACAGTAAGCCTACCGAGAAACCCACTTTGTATCTGAATCTTTGTGTCAAGTGAATGCGACGCATAGTATCTACAGCGTCACTCAACTCGCCGGTTGGTAGCCTGAAGTTTGTTACACTCACGCGAGTCCCGTGCATCCTGACGCCCGTTTGTATCGCAGGCCAATTCGCCGTGAACGTTTCCTCCCCGTTCGGTACAGCACATATGCGCGGAGGGACGGTCACCCCGTCCAGAGATTCGCGTCGACAAGCGCTCTTTCGGCAATCCCCTTCGCCGCATAGAGGGCAAAACTTAGCTACTACTCTACAATTTTCTACGTGTCTCTCGTGGTTGTACGCTCTTTTAAACATTTTGAAACACTTTTCGCATACGTACTGTGTCATGTTTTTTTTCACTCGGTTACCAACTACTTAGCCGTCTAACTATCTATCTATCTATCTAGCCATCTATCAATCTGTCGTCTATGTAACTATCTTTCTGTCTGCTGTCTGTGTATCCGTCTGTCTGTCTGTCTGTCTGTCTCATACAGCGTACGTCAAACGCTGTGTGTGTGTGCGCGCGTGAGCGTTGAGCGTCTCTCATTCCGAATCTATGCCGAGATATTTCAGAATGATCTCTGTTTTGTCATCCAACTCTTTGAGCGCTCTGGCGGACAGCGTCACCCCCTGCTGTGTGGGTTTTTTGTCAGGACCTTCGTACTTGCGCACGTGGACGAGGTTCTTACCGCTGTAGTAGCTCACAGCTGCGTACACTTCGCCCGCCTCATCCAGCACTGCGAACCAGGGGGTGTGATTAGGTTTTCCTTGCGCGGCCGCTGTGTCGCGTATGCGCACCACTGCGCGGATATCGGCGATGCGTGCTATGAGCTCGCGCAGCGCGTCGGCCGTGAAGTGCACTCGCTTGCTTCTGGTCAGAGACGCCTCTTTCACCTGGCCGTCTTTTGTGTAGCGCGGCCTCCTAGACAGTCTAGCCACGTCCTCCCAGATCTCCAGCGTCAAAGCTCCGTCTAAGCAGAACTCTAACCCGAGTGTTTTCTCTGCTTCTTCTCGTCCATCTCCTTCTTTTTCTTGTATTTTTCTCTTCTTAGTGGGCCTTGTTGTTCTGGAACTCACCTTAGAACGTTTCACACCCGCAGGATGAGTAACACCATCAGCGTGAGCTGAATCAGCAGCAGAACCGATAGCAGGAGCAGCGTCAGCGCTGGTGGTATCGGAGGTCTCGTTGTTGGAACAGCGCAGCCACACGCCGTCCGTGCTGTGTGTAGCGGTAGAAGATGAAGTGCCGCCGCCGCCCTCGTAAGGTGGCGGTGAGGGCAGTCGCCACGGACCGGACGGGGGGGCGCTAGCAGTGGAGGAAGTGAGGTCGAAAGGTCGAAGAGGGAAGCCGAAAAACGTACCGCTCACCCCTTGCCCTTCGGGTTCTTCGTACGCCTCGTCGTCAGCGTCGTTCTCTGTCTCACCCTGTTGCTGCTCCTCCTCCTCCTCTTCTTCTCGGTTCAGGGGCTGAGTGTCCGAATAGCTGTAACTCTCAGCGCGAGCGGCGTCGAGGGCGTCCGTCGATGTAGTGGTGGAGGAGAGGGGCTGTGCAACGTGCGGCAGGTCATCAAAGTCATCAACAGTAGTGGGGAGGTAAAAACCCGGTTGCCAGTACTGCGCTGTGCCAGGAGCGTTGTCGTCAGTAGTAGTAGCAGTAGCAGCAGGTGCAGCAGAAGCAGCCGCAGCAGCAGCCGCAGCAGACGCAACAGTAGCAGGCGCAGCAGCAGCAGGCGCAGCAGCAGGCGCAGCCGTAGCAGGCGCAGCAGTAGCAGGCGCAGCAGCAGCAGCAGCAGCAGCAGCAGCGGCAGGCGGGACGGCGGTAGCAGCGGCAGCGCGCTTAGCAGCAACGTGTACCGTCGCGAGTGTAACAACGTCGCTAGCACGACGACTGCTACCAGTAGTACTACTAGTACTACTACCACTACTACTACTACTGCTACTACTAGTGCTACTGCTACTACTACTACTACTACTGCCGCGAGCGCTCGCTACAGCAGGAGGGTGATAAGACCAACCGGCTGCGGCGGTAGTCTCATGTTCAGTAGCAAGAGCAGGCACTGACGCTAAACGAACGCTGTTCCGCGTAGTCTTCTTGTTCTTGAACGCCGCTAGCTGTTGTCTTTTGCTCATGGTGGTGACTGTAGAGAGCAGCAAAAAAGAATGAGTGAGTGAATGGAGGTTTCCAAGCCCCTTATATACGCCTTCTCGCTTCTAGAGCTAAGCTACTTACCGACCCTGTTCAGCTGCCGCCGGCTGGCCGGCGGCCATTCACAAAGAGAAACAAAAAGACATAAGGCATGACGTTTTCAGCTGGATCCCTTTCCCCCCCCTCTTTTGAGAGATCGACTGTGATGATGAGCTAAGCCGCTTACCACCCTGTTCAGCAATTCAACGCGCATTAGCTGTATAAAGGGTTAAGCGGTTGCTGCCTGCCGTCGACTGACCGGCGGCGGCCATTCACAAAGACATAAGGTATGACGTTTTCAGCTGGATCCCTTTTTGAGGGATCCACTGTGGTGAGCTAAGCCGCTTACCACCCTGTTCAGCCATTCAGCGCGCGTTAGCTGTATAAAGGATTAACGGTAACGGTGATGAGCTTACAGTGTGTATACAAAAAAAAACTACAGGAGGCGTGTGGCGTGAAGCAGGACCCCCCTAAGACGAACGTGTCTGTCTGTGAGTAGAGGCGTGTGCATGTGGTGAGCGACTTAAGTGTAAGACAAAAATCGCCACCTCCTGCCGTGGTGAGTAGACCGGGCCGGCTAGGCGGGCGGGCGGCCAGCTAGTTCAATAGGGAGGGGTGACAGCTGCCTAAGGCTGTGCATGAAAAAAAATCCGATTTTCACCTGACCTCTGACGTTTGTTACAATGAATGTCAGAGGGAGGGAGACGTCCTCGGGTAGGGGGTAGGAGGTATTAAGGCTATGAGTGAGGAAAAAACACCGTTTTCAGCTGGTCTCCACGGATAGCGATGCCACACCCCCTCGTCATCTAAGCTCTTAAGGAGCGGAGCGGCTGAAAAAGCGTCATGCGGACAGGGCGCTAGACAGCTGGAGCGCTGTTGGAAATGGGATTAAACTCCCTCTGTATAAAAAGCTCTCATTTCTGTTGGAAAAAAAACATATCGCCTCTGACCCCAGTAACAGCTACTACCACCACCACCGCCACCACCACCACCGCCGCCACCGCCGCCGCCGCCGCCGCCGCCGCTGCCGCCGCCGCCAAGACGAGACAAGATGGCTCAAGCTATTCCACTTTCAAGCTCGCCTTCACCGCCCGGTGCGCCTGAAAAAAAGTTAATGCAGCTTGACGACGTGAGACGCGGCGCGAGGCAGCAGACCGATGATGGGGAGACCCGACAGGTAGGACAGCGGCGGTTAGCCTATAGCGACGCCTTGCTTCGTCAACTAGGTAAAGAGTTGAGCGGCTGTTGGAGAGAGTTGGGCAGTAGCTTAAAAGTCAGCGCCGCCCGTATGGATGCTCTAGTAGAGCGCAGTGTCAAGACACCGGAGGAGCTGTGTACGGCGATGTTCCGAGTGTGGTGGGGTGAAACCCCGCATCGTCATAGATGGGGCGAGCTCGGTCGCGTCTTCACCCGCATTAGACGCATGGAACTGTTGGCTCAGTGGATGGCCCTTCTCCACAGACAGGGGTTGGATTTCGAAAACCCCGACTCGCGCGCGATGCATAAGCACTTGGGCACCCTCGGCAGACGTCTGGGTAGCAGGTGGAAAGAGGTGGGGGACCATTTAAAATTGTCGCCTGAGAGGTTAGATAAGATCGCTGAAGAATGCGAATACGGAGGAAGTCCCGCTGAGTGGGCCTTCCGAGTGTTGAAAATGTGGCAAGATGAAGCTGACGGCGCCGGCGGTACGCCTTTTGAACTCCTTCGAGTGTTGACTGAGGACATGGGAAAGTTTGGCCTCGGCATCGCGATATTACTTGACTTTATCAAGCAAGAAACAACGAGAACGACGGACATGTGAATTGTTGTGTTTTATTTTCATACGTCTTCTTTATTAGTAAGTAAAAAAAAAAAAAAAAATATATATATCATAACAATTAAGACGCGCGATCTCTTAAAGTGTCACTTCCTCCAGTCGCAGCTGATCGCCTCATCGCAGCACGTGATAAACAAAAAAAAAACACGAAGAGACACGCTTCTTCCTCTCGAGAGGAAGAAGCGTGTCTCTCGATTGAAAATCTTTTTCTTTCTTAAAAGAGACAAACGCGCCCCTTAGAGTGCCCCCCCCTAGAGTGCCCCCCTCCCCCCCCCTCCCCCCCTCCCCCACTCGCCCCATGCATCCTAAAAGCGCCCCCCTCCCCATGCATGTTAAAAGAGCCCCCCTCCCCCCCTCCCCTCCCCTCCTTCCCCTCCTTCCCCCTTATACACTCTAAAGAACGCTTCTAACTAGTTCAATAAGTCACTTCCAGTCGCTCGTAAAACAATAAAAAATGAAAAAAAAACTTATATCGTGGTGTTTTTTATTAGTTTACCAAAAAAAAATAAGAGACTCGCCTCCTCCTCCAAAAAAAAAAAGATATCACATTTTAAAGCCCGTGACCCCTTAAAGACGCTCATCTCTTCATTAAGTCGCGTGACGTCACTTCTTCTTCTTCTTCTTCTTCTTCTTCTTCTTCTTCTTCTTCTTCTTCTTCTTCTTCTTCCGGTCACGTGATCAATCAGGTCACTTCCGGTCACGTGATCCTCAATGAGGTCACTTCCGGTTGGCCATTAGGTCATGTGACGTCACTTCCGGTCCCCTAAGTAGGTCAGTAGGTTACCCAGAATGCACCATCCCCTAAGTAGGTCACTTCCGGTCACCCAATGGAGGCCTCTGATTGGCTGCAGGGTTACCCAGAATGCACCGCTAATCCCCTAAGTAGGTCACTTCCGGTCACGTGACCCAATGGCGGCCTCTGATTGGCTAACTAGGTCACGTGACGTCACCACTAATCCCCTAAGTAGGTCACTTCCGGTCACGTGACCAAATGGAGGCCTCTGATTGGCTGCATGTCGATTGAGTAATAAACAGTACTTAACTATAGTCCCCTTCCGATACATACTATACTACTCTTAATCCTTTGTAGACTCCTTAGCAACGGCAATCTCCTCCCTAGAGCTGTCATCAGCAGCTGCACCACACCCTTGTAGTGGGCCTTCTTGGCTCTGTGTAGGTCCTTTAGTATCTCTCACCCACATAACTTCTCATCAAGTCGCCCAGTAGGATATCTGGATGTTTGTATCAGTGACATACAAGATAGCAAGCCCTGTGTTCATTGCGGGGTGCTCTGTGGATGTGGCTCATGTATTGAGGGGCCCTTGATGGGGGGTCCCCATGTCACATATCGATTTTAAGAAATGACCATGCCGTATGTCTATGTCGCTTAATAATACTCATGTCCCATGTTGCTTTTAAGAACTGTCCATGTCCCATGTCACTATATTTTTAAGCCTCATTTTGCATGTCACTAGGCCTCATATCACATGTCAATTTTAAGAAATCCCCATGTCGCCGTGTCGAATTTAGGGGTCTAGAGCTATTATTGATCCATACCTGAGGCAGCTGCAGGGAGTGCAGGCTGGTTCCAGGTTCATGATTTCACATCATGAATTAATGAAAGGTTTTAAAGTGGCACAATCACCAAGCGTATCCCACTGTTAGTACTGTTCTAGTTAACCAATATTGTATGGCTAACGGGCTCACGAGGGGTTGTATGGCTCAATATCGGCACGAGTGCGTAGCACGAGTGACGATATTGAGCCATACAACCCCAATTTGCTGGGTTATTGCCAGTGCGAACTGTCAATAAGAGAATTCTACCCTGGTATTGACAGTTTGAACTGTCAATAAGGGAATTATATTCTTTTATTGACAGTTTGAACTGTCAATAAGAAAATTCCTTTCTACTATTGACAGTCTGACTGTCAATAGCCGGCCCACCATGATCTTGCTATTGACAGTTCAAACTGTCAATAGTGGATAACTTTCCTCTTATTGACAGTTCAGACTGTCAATAGTGATAAATTATACGGCCATTGACAGTTCTTCATTGAACTGTCAATAGTGGGACCTTCCTCTCTTATTGACAGTTCCTTGTTTTAACTTCAATCAAAAGTTGATTTTGACCGCGACTGATTTAGACTGAAACCAATCTTGTAGGAAATATCGATTTTTACAGGGAAATATCGATTTTTACAGGGAAAATCGATTCTGAAGGGAACCGATTTTAAAGGGAAATCGATTTTAAAGGGAAATCGATTTTGAAGGGAAATCGATTTTGAAGGGAAAATTGATTTTGAAGGGAAAATCGATTTTGAAGGGACAATCGATTTTGAAGGGAAAATCGATTTTGGAGGGAATATCGATTTTGGAGGGAAAATCGATTTTGAAGGGAAAATCGATTTTGAAGGGAAAATCGATTTTGAAGGGAAAATCGCTTTTGAAGGAAAAATCGATTGAAAAAACTTTTTTGACCTTCAAGTCGATTTTGACCCAAAAGTTGATTTTGACCCAAAAGTCGATTTTAAAACCCAAAAGTCTTGACCGAAAAGTCTTGACCGAAAAGTCAGTTTTCCCATGAGGAACTGTCAATAACCGGAATAATTTCCACTGTTGACAGTGTGAACTGTCAATAACAGAAATATTTTCCACTATTGACAGTTCGAACTGTCAATAGCATTTTTGTCCCCGGCCTTTATAATTTGCCCTTTATTTTGGCAAGAGATTCTTAATATGTGCAATACAAGACTCTAATTCCAACTACTGTTGATATTCTGGTGGGCTTTGATAATTTAGTGTTAGGGAGTGGTCATTTTTTAACAACAGGGGGGAGTTGGTGGATTTGGGGGGGGACCAAAATAATTTGGACCCCTTGAAGGGGGGGGGACCAAAAAAATTTGGACCCCTCTTGAGGGGGGGACCAAAAAAATTACACCCCTTTTTAGCGAAAAAGCCAGCGCGTTACTATAGCTCAAAGGGGTCGGCCGCGCTCATTTTTAACCTGCCTAGGGGGGGACCGAAAAATGTGTGACCCCTTCCGCGGGGGGAACCAAAAATTTTTCGACCAGCTCGCGCGAAAATCCACCGACCCCCCCCCCCCCTGTTGTTAAAAAATGACCACTCCCTTAAAACCTGCTACCTGAAAGTCTCTCATTGCTGAACTTACCAGCAGATTCTACTATTTCCTACCAGGAGGCAGCATTGAGCTGGCAATTAGCAGGGTGTTATTGTTATCCGGTTTACAGTTGACTTTTATTCTCACAGGAGGTATTTCACCTATTCCCATATAGAAAGAAGCACCCATATTATTTATAAATTAACCTGTCCATATATAATTCTGTGTAGATTGCTGTTATAATCTAAAATTTGATGCTTGGAGGTGAAGCTGCTGCTTTAATCACCAATCCACCACAGAGTCAGCAGCTATGGAGCAATTGCCTTGTACCTAACTTTCTTCTCTCTGAATCAATGCCTGAATTCTAATGTTCTATTATGTGTGTGGCGGGTGGTTGGCTATTATTTTTGTGCTATATATTTTCCACCACACCCATGTCTTGTGTCTTCTCATAGTGTCATTTTATGTCATATCATAATTCCATAAATTACTGGTAGATTTTAATATATAATCTCAGCATGTCTCCATGGTAACTTAACTGACTTAACCAGCCCGAGAGCCGGTTTTCTTCAAAGCTAATATAAATTATTGGTAACAAATTATCTATTTCGCCCCAAACGAGTTCATACCATGTAACAGGCAGTTTCCTGGCACTGCCCGTTAGTCAGTGGGCAGCATTCAAACATGCAACCACAAGTCTCAGCCAGAGCCTCCTGTTTTTCAAATTTTCAAATTTTATTTTTGACGGGGAATATTGTATATATTAGTGTATTTATGCAGTGAAAATATTGTGTTATATCTGTAAAAGGAATTTTATTGACCTATGATATTGCTTGCTTATAATATTGTGATATTTATATTGCTGTTGTCTAATTTATTACTGTCTTAGTTTTCTGGTCTGTTGAGACCTGATAAGGTACTAATGATTGATGTTCTTGGAATGCAGTTTGTCTATATATCTATAATGAATCAATTGATATTCATATATATATTCATATAGGTCTGGTGAACTTGCCATATGTCACGAAAAAAGATGAGTGTGACCTGTTGATATGTAACTGTGATGTTACTGATGTTAATAAAGTATACGCTATCTTAGTGCTATATATTTTCCACCACACCCATGTCTTGTGTCTTCTTATGTCATATCATAATATCATAAAGTACCGGTAGATTTTAATATATAATCTTAGTATATGATAACAATTTACCTAATTCTTCAGTCTATTCCTCAATAATAATCATTTTTACAGCAAATTATATATTACGTGACAATATATTATGACTTATTCAGCTTTGCGAGAGCTGTTTGATTACAAATCAATAGTTCCCTTGAAGTGACATGGTCTGATATTTTTCATATTTTAAATCCTGCTTAAATGTGTTTCAAATGTTAGTACAATCTCATATTTGGAGGATAGGGTCCAATAAAATGTCATCTATGGGCAATAAGAGCCCAATTAGAGGTTCAGATGTGGCCCAATACAGCATTTTACAGTGTATTTTCAACAGGGGAATTATAGCGTGCACTCCAAAATTAGTAAATCGAGCCATATCTGATAATTAGTTGAATTCTAAGCTGAATTGTAGGGAATGAGATTAAATGAAGTAGCTAGCATTTAATTTTGCATTTAAAAGGCTTGTCTTTCATCATCCTTTTTTCATTATTACGAATTGCATTCTCATACCTTTAAATTCATTTTTACATGTATGTAATGGCTGATCCAGATAATGTACCGTAGTGGCTTGAATAAGCGCAGGTGTCTCAACTAAGCGCAGGTCTTGAATAACATAGACATAAACTACAACTGTGTCAAGTTATTCAGCATATAGACATAAACTACAACTGTGTCAAGTTATTCAGCATATAGACATAAACTACAGCTGTGTCAAGTTATTCAGCATATAGACATAAACTACAGCTGTGTCAAGTTATTCAGCATATAGACATAAACTACAACTATGTCATACAGACATAAACTACAACTGTGTCATATAGACATAAACTACAGCTGTATCAAGTTATTCAGCATATAGACATAAACTACAGCTGTATCAAGTTATTCAGCATATAGACATAAACTACAGCTGTGTCAAGTTATTCAGCATATAGACATAAACTACAGCTGTGTCATATAGACATAAACTACAACTGTGTCAAGTTATTCAGCATGTAGACATAAACTACAACTGTGTCATATAGACATAAACTACAGCTGTGTCAAGTTATTCAGCATGTAGACATAAACTACAACTGTGTCATATAGACATAAACTACAACTGTGTCATATAGACATAAACTACAACTGTGTCATATAGACATAAACTACAACTGTGTCATATAGACATAAACTACAACTGTGTCAAGTTATTCAGCATATAGACATAAACTACAACTGTGTCATATAGACATAAACTACAGCTGTATCAAGTTATTCAGCATATAGACATAAACTTCAGTTGTGTCAAGTTATTCAGCATATAGACATAAACTACAACAATGTCAAGTTATTCAGCATATAGACATAAACCACAACTGTGTCAAGTTATTCAGCATATAGACATAAACTACAACTATGTCAAGTTATTCAGCATATAGACATAAACTACAACTGTGTCAAGTTATTCAGCATATAGACATAAACTACAGCTGTGTCAAGTTATTCAGCATATGGACACAAAGTACAGCCGTGTTAATCTCTGTATATTAACATTCACACCTCCACAGTTGTTGTTTTATATAGCACACTGTACAGCTAGGGCATGTTACATGGTTGAGTAAGTCCATTTTTTGTTTTATTGTCGGTGTGTTTCTCTCACTGTACTTCCATAGTTCACTTGTTAAGTAGGACAGCTGACGTGGGGAAACTTTAGTTGTAAACACCTCCTCCTCTACATGGAGGAGTTAGCACACAGTTATTACGCATTGTGTGGCAGCCCAACCTGACGAGTACAGATGAAGGACTAAGTTAGGATCGGTGAGAAATGTAAGTTATTACACATACTGTTAGTGATGGGGTACACCGTCATCAATCTAATTACTAACCTAATGAGACACATATTAGCTTTACAATACCATGAAGTACCCTTGCTATAGTTAGTATCAATAACTCTGTCAACTTAATCAATTATATGGCTGTGTTGTTCATTATAATGGCAAAAGAAAATTAATCAGCATATTTGGTGGATGGTTTCATTATAAATAAGGAAATACAACAGGACTAGAGTTCAATTTGTATTCTTTTAAATGGCATTATATTTATTAATGAATGAACGGTTTTGGCCTAATGAGCCTTCCTGAGGGTTTCATTTTAATGTGTGGTCCATAAAGCCCTGTTTTTTAACATTTCAGTGGTGAGATCTCCTGTCTAGGGTAAAGGCCCCCGTTACGGACGCTGCTGGCCCATTAATAGGTGACCATATTTAGATGATCGATTTGACCCATTAAAAAGATGCCACTTCTGATATAGTTACACCATTGGACACATGAGATATGTCAGCCTATATTTCTGAAGGGATAACATTAAAATTCCTTTCTTAAGGGCAAATAATACTGCCTCTAATATGTTGATTTCAAAGGGTTGAATTGAACCTAAAGTCGGACACCTAATACCAGAAATGATCCTAGAGTCGGACACCTGTCCTGTCATTGGTTATTGGGTTAGGTTGGTTACAAAATGAAGAATGATGTGAGAGGACATCCTAGGAGATACTATTATGTCCTGCAATAGTTAGTCAATAGAACAAATATCATTTGATTCTGAGTGATTCTGCTTGATGTTCAGTGCCTGGTTCAGAAAATCCATTCCAATAGACATATTAGTATTGATATTTTGCAACATTTTCAGTATTAGAATATTGGGTTAACACCCATGAATATTATAATGACGATAACTGATGAAAGTATTATGTTATACCACCATACTCATGTCATAATTGATGTCCGACTGTGGGTATATTTAGTGTCCAACTCTGGGTGCAATTTGATGCTTAAAATGGGTCCACTCTTACAAAGTATTATGGGTAATTAAAAACATCTGTTGACCTGAACTATCACAACAAATGCATATCTTGCTTGTATTTTCCCTAGGGATGTGGTAACTATAAAAGGAAAGCCAATATAGATTGAACAAGGAAACCAATTTCCCCATTTCTCCTTGACTTGTATTTTTTAAATATGACAAAAACACAAAGTTCAGGCAGTTATTGTACCATGAATAAAGTGGCCATTACTGTATTGTATCTGTAAGAAGGACAAACACCTCAGTTTTCATCTGTAGTTGATACAAGAGGTGGCTTATTTATATTAGTTATGTAATTCCATACCAATGGTGTCCGACTCAAGACGTCTGTCCGACTCAGGGTTCATCTACCTTAACTGACTCTGGTCTTGCTCACCCACTGTCAGTTATTGGTCATCTGTCAGCAAGCACTGCATCTAGTACCAGCGCTATGACTACGACTGCTCCACCAGGCACCCGCCCACAGGTCCCTGTACAGGATCCAGGCACCCGGCCACCGGTCCCTGTACAGGATCCAGGCACCCAGCCACAGGTCCCTGTACAGGATCCAGGCACCCGGCCACAGGTCCCTGTACAAGCTCCAAAAACAAAGAGGACCCAAAGAGTAACACCGAGACAATGTGAACAGGGGGTTCTTGAACAGTACCCAAACATAAAGCGACGTGCAACCCAGCCACCGTTATCTCGTTCTGTAAGTATACATGGGCGATTCAAATCTACTGAAGTTCCACCACCATTGCATCAAGATTCATGTCATACATTCATAGATTGAGTGTAGTGTTTATCATTCTTTTTCGATTGTTACTCTGGAATATTGCCAAATGCTCACATCGCCCATGAGAATAGCTCGATGATATTGTGTAATAAAGAGCATATCCCATATGAATATAGACTAACAACCAAACTGGTAGGACCAGCTATGTTCAGTCTCCTCATCATATAGTTAAGATTATTTCCTATTGATTCCTTTAATAAAGAGATCCAAAGGTTATACCATAAAAATATGTAACAGTGCATATCAGTTTCTTATTCTTTTTAATCCTTACTAAGGTGGGAAAAATAAAGTCTATAGTCACATTGGAGCTAGGGAAGGGTTAACTTATTAGTATAATCCATCTGTACCGTAGTGAGAATGCGTTGAGGCAGTTACCCCTGGCACATTTAGAAGCTTTTATTCAAGCTCCCATTTTCGTGCTTAAGGTAGGTCGGAACCATTGAATCAAATAGATTAGAATTCCTCCATTTTCTGCCCAGATGTACTTTAGGTCATATAGACATGATATTTAAAAAGAAAAATGGGGGGTCCCAAGCTACTTTTTTGAATACAGAATTTTGAAATATAAAAGTATTTTGATTTTACTCTAAGAATGACGAAAATAACACTAAATCAATGATTTTATTTTGTCATAACCAGTAACCACAGAAATTTGAAACTTTTGAGAATAAACATACAGACATTGTTCTTAATCTAAAAAATAATTTCATGGTCCTGTGCAATGAAATTCTGGGTAAAACAAGATGTTTGTTATAGTACAGTAGATAAAGCAGTGATATTGACCAACATTGGCACCTCTGGCGGCAAGCATACAAATTTGCATACAGGGGTGATTTAATGTGCTGAATTCATTTCTAAGTGGAGACAAGATTTTTGAAAATTGTTTCTACTTGAAAAATGACTTTGAAAATAACAAGTAGCAAATCAATTTTTAATTAGGCGAAAAATCAGCATACATTCTAACACTTTGTGAAAAGGCTGTACAGAGACTGGAAACTACTTCTATACTTCCATGTTAGCTATATAAAGTCTAAAAGAGCAATATCCTGTTATGTGCCTGCATATCTAAGCCCTAATTTGCATATTATAATTAGGTATATCTACCTGCTGAACGACGGTAGTGTAGTTCATTCTAGGGCAACTGAGGTATGCAAATAACCATAAAGATACCTCTAAAATTGTTATTAATGTATTACGCCTGAATATTAGTGGAATTCTATATCATGGGGATCTTCCTAATTAGCATAATTTATGCGATTAGTATAATTTATGCAAAAATAATTATAACTTTATTACACAATAGATGTGGACAGCCTATGATACTTATAAATGCGCACCCCCTGCCTTTTAATGCTTGATGATATTGATATGCCATACATAGAATCTTACAGTCATAGCTGATTAACATAATTCATGCATAGTTCTATCGCTGTATAATAAAGGAAGGATTAATAGATAAGAGGGGAGGATTATTTCCTCTCCCAAAAGCTAGGAAGGGCGGGGGTTAGGTGTGCCTCTACATCCTCGAATTCCCACGTATAGCCCACATCTCGCGTATAACCCGCACCCCAACTTTGAGAGAACTTTATAACATGCACCAGAGGTCCGAAAATTGCGATTTTAGTACTGTACTATACTACCAAAAACCCTCGTATTACCCGCACCCAGACTAATGTCCCTTGTTGATCCTTAGATATGATTCTTGTCCTTTGTCGATTTAAAGAAGTAGGTTTTCCGTTGTCACCAACCCCCAGCATTCCCTCCTCCCTTGTCCATTGGGTTAAACCAGGTTCCAAAATCCCTACTCCAGGCGGTATTTGAGATAAAGGGGATGGAACTTTTAGCGCCCAAGACCCCCCCCCCCCCCTCCACCATTATGTCAAAATACTTTGTCAGTGTATTTGTATACTCCAGCGAAATCTGAAGGTATTACCTTAGCCACCATCCCGACATATAAGTATTTAGGCTTAATTCTGGACTCTATTTCAAATTTTAGTAAGCACATGTCCCAACTTAGAAGAAATGTCACACACAAATCACATCTACTATGTAGAATTCGAATTAATCTAGATGAAAAAGCAAGTATAAATGCTTATAAAACAATGTCCATTCCGTGTTTTGACTATGGAGACTGTACATATGATGGGGCCAATGCCAATCAATTAGCTAATCTCCAGTCTATTCAACAAATACGTTTAAGGGTTACATTGAAAAGAGATAGGTTTTCACATGTAGATGAGCTGCAGGGGTAATGTATCTAGATAAGAGGAGAAAGGTAAATTTATCCAAGATGGCTTTCAAGCGAGCTCAGATGGAGAAATATAGAGATAGTAGAGCCATCCCCACCAGAGTACATGGTGCAGTCTTGCTTAAACTTATAAGACCCAAATGTGCAATGTTTACCAAAAGTGTTATTTATAAATAAGCTATTCTTTGGAATGGGTTGAACGCAGATACAAGGAATGCTAGCTCACTTCCAACATTTATAGAGAAATTTAAAGCAGATCTATAGTAATATCCACAGGGTACGGTTACATGTCAACCACTAGAGTCAACTACCCCCCCCCCCAACCCCCACTCCTATAGAGATGTATTCCAATTTTTTTTTACTAATCTATTATTCAAACTTCTCATCATAAACACCTTTTTCCTCTTTAAAAACAAGGTCAATCCTTCCAAAAAACATTTTTCCACATTAATTAAATCACACTAACTTAATCTATTTGAGAGAACAGCCCCGCCAATGCTACCTACTTCAACCCTGCCCATAAGGGGACAAGGTTTCCAATAATGCTCTTTCTACATATGTTTATCACCTAGGATTTTTTTTCTCTAGCGCAGTTCATTTTCCATTCATCGGATGATCCTACTAACATCAGGGCTAAATAAGAGACAAAAGGTCTCGCAAACATTTTTTGATTTATATGTTAATATAAGATCACTGGATTATATGTCATGAAATCGACTACAACATCATAGTCAGACTGGTATGTCAACATAAAACACATATGTATATATGTAAGTTGCTTTATACCAGAATAAAGATTATTTTGAACTCAAAAGAAAACCCACAGAGGGGTTTTGGGTCAAAGATTCCAAGAGAAACCCCACCATACTTGCCTATGCTAACCCAAGTAGGCAATGATGGGTCGAATTAACCATTTTCAAATAATCCCAATAAATATCTAATGTGAACTTGATGGAATTTGAAAGCCTCATATTTGTCTCACCTAAATATGTGGACGTAATTGATCACTCCGCAGTATGTTGAGAAACAAACCTCTGCAGTCACACTTTTATTCTGTATATCAAGTATGGACATTAAAAATGCAATATGGATCCTCCATATTATGTGGAGAAACAGCTTCCTGATGTGTTGTTGATCATGATGGATAAATTATGCTAATCAAGTAGCCATGTATAAATATTGCACGAATTTTAGTAGCATAGGATGTACATCTAAATCATAGGTTTGAGACATCAACTATCTACCGGATTAGGTCGCACACCAGTTGCATGTAAAAAGTGGAAGCTGGAATGGGCAAAGTAAATAGGTCACCCATTGTGCAAATAGCATCAGAAAATGTTGATGTGCGACATAATCCTTTTAGGGGGGATCAAAACTTTCTCAGTTTTGTGCGACCTAAAGCAGTATTGCTATATAGGAAATGCCAACCCTACAACCTAAAGTCATGCACTAGGTAAAAGGTCCCTGGGGGAAAGGGTTTTCCTTATGGGGAAAAGAAATATAAAAATAGGGGCATGGAATTTTTGGGGGATTCAAGGTAAAATGTTGATGTGCGACATAATCCTTTTTGGGGGATCAAAACTTTCGCACTTTTGTGCGAGCTAAAGCGGTACTGTTATATAGGAAATGCCAACCTTATAAACTAAAATCATGCGCTGGGGGAAAGGTCCCCTGGGGGGAAGAGTTTATTAAGAGTATATTAAAAATAGGGGCATGTTTTTTTCAATTATGTGCGATAGGAAGCAATTTTCAGGTACTTGCAATAGACTGCACGCTATGGAATAGGTCACCCAATATTGAAAAGGTCGCCCAAAATGGAATAGGTCACCCACAAATGAAATAGGTTATTGTTAGGTTGATCTATGTCACTTCGGTTATGATTCAAATGATTCATTTTATTTCGTTAATGTATAGCAATACCCCTGGTTTAATGTATTGCAATACATTAACGAAATAAAGGGAATTATTTCATCCATGTCATTTCACTGTAAAAACACCATTCCATTTCAATTGTTGGGATTCCACTTTTTACATTAAACCTAAAAAATACATAGATAATTCAATTTTTAATTGCTGGGTGACCTAATCCGGTAGATAGCCGAGACATCATATTAATAGTGACACATATATATACATGCCTTATTCACTCTGGTCCGTAATTTTCTTGATTTTGCATAAATTATGCTAATTAGAAGTACCAATACATTGAAGTATAGGACTGGAGCACACTGATAGTGAAGATATATATCCAAATACATATTGAGAGACAGTCAACGAATCATTCTTAAGCGAGAGACCCACAAACTGGCTTAGACTACCGATGGTTTGTCATATTAGCCTACCTAATTATAATATGTGAATTAGGTCATTAATATGCAAACAATCAATATGGATATTTCTGAATTGGATTCTATATGACAACTTTAAAAAGCCATGTCATTTAAATTGTTTTAAGGCATTTCATCTTCTGTATAAATGCATTCTTCTTTTTAATGATATTAAAAAATGAATTTCTACTTTTTATTTTCAAAGCGATTTTTTAAGTAGAAACATTTGTCAAAATTGATGTCTCCACTTAGAAATGGATTCAGCATGTTTCAAACCCCCTATATGCAAATTTTCATGCTTGCCGCCGGAAGTGCCAATGTTTTTGCTATATCTACTGCACTATTAGGAAATTTCAATAAATTTGTCAATAATTTTACATAAAATCGATTTAAATCCATAGTCACAGAGTTGTCATATTTTTTATACATCTTCTAAAGATTCTTCAGATCATTTGCTAACAAATAAAAGTAATTTTGATAGGGGGTCCTATGCATAATTTGAGGGTTTTGGCTCTTTGAAATAAAAAAGTAATGCATTGCATTATGGGTAAGGTGTCGACTATCGGGGTCAAAATCACTTCAGTGTACACCTTTGGATACATTTAAGCAAATTATTCACTTAATTGATACGATACTACGTTATGTTGTTAAAAAATAAGATGTACTTAAAAATGGCTAAAATACAAAAAAAATATTATCGTAAAATTTAAAATGTCTTAAATCATACTTATCTTTGGTCCAAAAAGTCCATATACAATTAATATTAGTCAATATAACTATGGTATAAGGTATTTAAACTATATGTGCAGAAACATGTGCAGTGTGTCCGTTTCCAATGGTCCCGACCTACCATAAGTCCCACCACTCGCGCAGCTACCACATAGTAGACTAGAACAGTACTAGAATTGTGAGGGGGATAAGCTCGGTGATTATGCCGCTTTAAGAACAATTTGGAGACCACTATAGCCAAGGCGCTTACACTGTAGTGCTCTGTCAATACCAGCTGCATTACCACCATGGTGCAGTTCGAAACAAAGCTAAGATGTTTGATGTACACAGCATCCTGCAGAGCGGTGGGTGCGTTCAGTTCCCCTCAGCGTTGTAGCCGGTGCAGCTTTACTTGTCGTCCTCCTTCTTCTATTGGTGAGTAAACCAACCATACAGATGATCGAGTGCAAATTACACTTTCGTTCAACCAGTAAGAATAAATATACAAGTAAAATGAAAGATGAAAGATTGAGTATTTATAAGTTATGTAATATAGGATTTATATATATGTGACAGGTTGTACCCAGCATCCTGGCATCTATCTCCCCCCATTGTTGTTAGCAATATTTAATAATATACATCAGGGTTTGTTATTCAAGAGGAAAATGTAAAGCATTGCTATTTATCAAACATGGAGCAGAACAGCTGATTTTGATAATGTTGAATTGTCTCGACATAATAATTTACTTTCCACAATCAAGTTTAATATGTTGCTATACATTATCTGAGTGTTGCCCTGAGTGTTGCCCTGAGAGTTGCCCTGAGAGTTGCCCTGAGAGTTGCCCTGAGAGTTGCCCTGAGTGTTGCCATGAGTGTTGCAATGAGTGTTGCCCTGAGTGTTGCCCTGAGTGTTGCCCTGAGTGTTGCCCTGAGTGTTGCCCTGAGTGTTGCCCTGAGTGTTGCCCTGAGTGTTGCCCTGAGTGTTGCCCTGAGTGTTGCCCTGAGTGTTGCCTTGAGTGTTGCCCTGAGTGTTGCCCTGAGTGTTGCCCTGAGTGTTGCCCTGAGTGTTGCCCTGAGTGTTGCCCTGAATGTTGCCCTGAGTGTTGCCCTGAGTGTTGCCCTGAATGTTGCCCTGAGTTTTGCTCAGTTTTGCAGCCATACATAGCAGCTCTCAATGTTGTCTTTTTAGGGCGTTTGGTGCACATATGTTGCGGCATTAAAAAAATGTAGGGCTATTATTTTCCATCATTACAGTAGTCATTGTGATGTATTTCCACCATTTCAGGTCCCATACTACACTGGTACGCATGGCTACAGTACAGCGATCATCGTCTGTGCCGCTATCTTACTGTGTGTGACCTACTTCGCTGCCCTCTATGAGGGATGCACCTCAAGGACCACCAACTTTGTGGGTCATGTCACCTCGGTCGCTGACTTCCTGCAGGAACATGAGAAGCTGCAACGAGCCGTGCCGAGGATTGGAATCAGTGTTTCCTCATATAACCGAGAGGTGAGTATTCTGAGCCACATTGGGCAATAAAGGAGGATGGGATTCACTTTACCAATGGACAGATGAGCTGGGACAGATTAATATACTTAAACTGATTTAAAGATTTGCATTTCGTTTGAACAATTTGGGAGATAAGCCGCCAGTTGCCATAGTGCATTGTGCGTACTGTCGTGATATATATTGGTTCCAGTAGCGACGTTTTGTGGTTTTAGCTTTACAAGAAAGTATGTTATATATAATCTGGGAATCCATTGCCACAAAACAGAAGAAAACACATTATATAGCAAAAGCAGCTTGAAGATGCGTTTTCAAGCCCCAATCTGCCTAGTGCGTTCTGGTATAATCAGTGGCACCACCCAGGTACGCTATGATTAGGCTACTCAGGTATGGATTTTTAATTGGCTACCATCATTCTTCATCATTCTTTATCAGCTTCCTAACCAGTACAACAAGGGTTACCTCAAACTACTACCATTTACCAATGTGGGCTCACTGTACTGCTTGAACACTTATATGATAATTTGATAAAATTATATATCAAATTAGATTAGACAAATATTGGCATCTTTAAATATATTATCCTATACATTTTTGCCCACGACTATAAACAGAATAAAGCATCCCCGCCATATTTTTCAGTCTTTGTCGATGAGAAACTTTTCTTTTTGAGTGGCCTTAAAACTACACAGAAAATAAATGTCCACACCCTGTGAGTTCCCTGTATTTTGCATGCAAATGAGGTATACACTAAACACCTAAATTTACCTTTGTATCCTGATTTTGAAGATCGAAGAAATAACAGAGGACCAATACTATACACATATAACACATGTGTACTCTGAGAGCAAGGATTTCCCGTTGTCCAAGTGTATCAATGTGTCAGGCCGCATGGAGGACCTTCAGCCTGGCACCATCTACAGGGTCAGTACTGTCTTCTTATTCAATGTTTGCAAAGTCCGTACATTGACTAATTACTAGAATTCGTAAGAGGGTAATTACTTCCCATGTTCGTCACACTTTGAAGTAGGTCATGTTTTTCTAAGTAGGTCACGTTATTTTAAGCTTATCGCACCAAAACTGCGCTTATCATAGCAAAACTAGTATTGAATCTAAAGTACCTAGTGAACACTCTTAGGGGTTATTACACGTTTAAAAAACGTATTTCTCTAGGTTAGGATAACGTCATTTCACTACGTTAAATAAAGTTCAAATGTAAGGGTTTATTCAGGTTATTTTACTTAAATGAACATGCATACACATTATTTGAACGTTGTAGGAATGTTCCTAAAGGTTTATTTAGATAAATTACCAGAAATTACGTAACATTAAAAAAACTATGTGCACTATTCTCTGAATAGTTAGAAAAGAAATATAAAACTACCTGGTATAAAACAAAAGATAAAAATCTCCTCTATGTGCATTGGCCATTTTGCCTACATTTTACAGAAACTCTTACTTGAACTTGGTTGCTACAGATTAGGAGACGGCTGCTCTACTCACTGAGCTAGAGGGACAGGTGTTTGACAGAGGTGGATATGGACCTCATATACATATTTCCCTTGTGTCGTATACAAAGGATAACCCAGCTAACAAAAATATGTTTTCCTAACGGTTGGAAAATGTTGACAGAAAAATATAGGTATAGTCGTAGAAAAACCTCTGCACATTGTGGGGTTCAAACCCATGCAGGTCAGACTCATTCACCAATGCCTAGACCACACAGCCACTGCGCCTGCACATAGTAGGGACCTTTAGCAAACCCTAAATAGGGACAGATGTAGGCCAATAACTATAAGTGCATTGGTTTTATGAGCTTTGGCGTGGTTGCTAAAGATCTAGGTAGTTGGGACATTTAGCAAACCCAATGTAGCTCATTAAACGCAGATGTATCCTATGCCTTCAGCACTGCTACGTCTATGTTTGATGTGCTTTTACGTGGTTGCTAAAGGTCCCTATTATCGGTGATGCAGAACACCTACTGATTGATACACTACATAATGTCCATGAAAAAAGTTGTTTCCAGAGCAAATAGGTAACCTCAAAAATCTTTACGGTAACTATGATTCTACCATATTTATACCACATGTTCCAAAGGGTATATCTCTTAGAAAATAAGAAAAATGTAGACTACAGGTTGTTCCCTGATGGGCCATCTGCAACTGAATCTCAGTGGTGTAATGGCATTGATGGAGCACTTCCACACTGGGGTTGAGAGTTCGGTGCTCCCTCTCCCACTCTTTTACTCTTTATCTATTTTCCTGATGCCATATGAAGCAATGGGCTTATTCTCATGAGGACACACAGTCATCCCGCTAGCTCAGTAGGCAGAGCACAGGACTGGATATGTGTAGGAAGAGAGTTCGATGCCCTGTTGTGGTAGAGTTTTTTTTTCTTGTCATTTAAAGCATATGGATTATAGTGTTTTTTTCATGGTTTTCTTGCATGGTTAATGATGTGAAATGCATAGATGTGTAGCGCATATTCATCAACATTCCATTTGGTTGCTAATGAAAATGTGCCGCTTAAAACATTACAGGATTCGAACCCACATGCTATAAACATGGTGTATCTACATATTACGTTCGTCTAACGTGAATCCAGTTACATAATTTAACCTGCATATGACGTAATATTAACATTTTTTAAACGTTGATTGACATTATTTTACGTCAAATTACTTAAATAAACCCTTACATTTGGACGTTAAATTACGTAGTAAAATGAGGTTTAAGGAACGTAGTTGTGTTTACTGAATAGTGGGCTTACTTTTGATATAAACATAGAATAAGAAGGGAACTGCCTAGAATGACAGATGTGAGAATGTCTTTCCCGAGGGGTGGGGGGGGGGGGCGAAGGTCCCTCCCGAGGGACAGACATTCTAACATTCTACGTTCCTTAAACGTCATTTTACTACCTGATATGGGGACCACTGGCCAGTTCTGTGATATGCACCTACACAGAGTTATATAGGAAAAGTCGCTTTTACTTATATATTCCTGATAAGCATCGACTCACTACTGTTAAAAAGAGTTGCATATATGTTCAGAACAACTTTCTACTGTGGGAAGTGCCAAGCGAAGTATTTACTGAATTGTAATTATATCTGATCTCATTGACTGTATGTGATGCAATTGTAGTTAATCTATTTATTACCGGTATAAATCTGAAACTTAGTGTGCATTTGTAAATATATAGAAATATTTGTAATTATTATATTAGTATGATATCTGCATATGAGCCATTTGTATTATCACCATATTTATATTATCACTATATTGATACTGTAGCGGGCACGTATCGCTCGGGGCAGCCCTAGCATGCATGGAGAGCGCATTGCCCGCCTGTGGTAGCTCAAGTACCGTAGCAGAGCAGTGGAGAAGCAGCTAGCTCTGTGGTGTAGCGGTAGTATTCTCAACTCCGAAGCGGAGGGGCCGGGGTTCGATTCCCCGTGGGGCTGACCTGTTTTCCGCTGTCTGTTACACTGGTGCCGTGACCAGGATGAACTGAACCTGGGGTTGGGTACTTGAGCGTGTTCAGCTTCTGCTATGTGTGCGTCCAAAGACACATGTTCAGGGCAGGTGACTGGCTTTGCCGGTTAATTCTAAGTATGGGATTAGCTTTGATCACAGATTGCTGCGTAACATGTCTGTCCGCGGACCTAGCAAAAGTCTGAAGGGGAGTAATGTAGCGGGCACGTATCGCTCGGGGCATTCCCTGCCTGTGGTAGCTCAAGTACCGTAGCAGCGCAGTGGAGAAGCAGCTAGCCCTGTGGTGTAGCGGTAGCATTCTCAACTCCGGAGCGGAGGGGCCGGGGTTCGATTCCCCGTGGGGCTGACCTGTTTTCCGCTGTCTCTTACAATACCTTGATAATTTAATAATTTATAACTTTGACCATAACTGAAATTATCAGATTTACATTTTTATGTGAGTCCAACTTTGATTGAGGTGTCAATTTTGAATAATTCTGTAAAATACATATGTTCAGAGTTATAACTTTTATATATGTTAATAATTTGTGTTTGTAATCATCATCATCCTCCTCCTCCCCCCCCCAAGTAAAATCATCGAAGAATCTTTATATTCAAAAGCCCAAAAAATATATTTATGTATTGTGATTTTTGTAATTTAACTCTAGGACGTATAATATCTTCTTCAGATCTCTGCGCAAACACTTGATAACTGCTTTAATTTGTAGACTGTTTGTTCAGACTAATAAACTTTTTAAATTGAAAAAATTGAATTGAGATATTCTAAATCATAAAAAAGACTAGATATTAGTAAAATTGAGTTTCAGTCTTGTATGTTTTTTTAACAGATTGAGAGAGAGAAAACATTTGGTTTTCTGAATCAGCGGACTGCAGATGAATTCGGTCGGATGGAGTCAAAGATGAGAGCCAATGTAAACAGTAGTGGTGGCTCGCATATCAACGATGGCATGGTAGGGTATATATACATATATTATGTATATATATATATATACTAATATAACAAAAAAATGTATGTTCATTAGAAGCAGTTACAAGCGAGTGAATCACACATGTCCATTGATCGCTCATAGTAATGGCAAGCCAGTTACATGCTTATAACTAAAGTGTTTCATTTATGATAGCAAATCGAGCAGCAACTATCCCCACCAAGATGGGTTGAAACAGGTCTATGATGTAGTTATCTTGCATACCACTAAGTGTCCTCAACTAGGCAATGTTTGAACGTCAAGACCTACACCATTATGTATGGGTGAATACCCTTTTGTCCTCAAAGTTCTTGTACTCATAGCTGTGTCTCACGACCTTGGGCCAATGTTTTTGTCTCTGACCTTGGGCCGTCTCTGACCAGGCACCTGGTCAGAGACGGCACCTGGTCAAAGACAACAACATTGGCCCAAGGTCGTGAGACACAGCCTCATGGGGATTCTGCTAAAAAGCTGTTGTTGTCTAACCTCAGACTTGTCTCAGTGAGCGTAGTGAGATGGAGTTTGTTTATGTATAGACCCGTGTGCGAAGAAAGGGTGACTTTTTCATAATAAAGTTGTGATTTTTATTGGCTTCAGAAGAATCAACATAACCTGGTCTGTGATGGCTTTCAAATAGTGTAAATTAAAATGGACAATTTTGAGAATATATCTATGTTTTGTTGGTCAAGCTCTACAATGTAGCAATGTTTTATAAAATGTATCAATCTTTACTGACAAGTCACCCTTTCTTGCTGCAATGATCATATACATGTTGTAGCAGAGAATTGATCAAATATTCTCCTTCAGTATTTCAGCCTGCCATACTTCCAGGAGTGTGTTACAGTCTACACAGAGAAAGATTGGCGCACAAGATGCATGTCGCCTCGTGTCTACAGACTCCTCAGCTGCTTCCTGTGTTCCTGGCCCTACCGCATCTGGTTCTGGAGCTCCACAAAGAAGATAGACTACACTTATGTCAAGTTAATCAGTGTATAGATGCCAACAGGGTTCCCACAAGAAATTCAGATTGTGCCAAGTTATTCAGCATATAGACATAAACAACAGCTGTGTCAAGTTATTCAGCATATAGACATAAACTACAACTGTGTCATGAAGACATAAACTTCAGCTGTGTCAAGTTATTCAGCATATAGACATAAACTACAACTGTGTCATGAAGACATAAACTACAGCTCTGTCAAGTTATTCAGCATATAGACATAAACTACAGCTGTGTCATATAGACATAAACTACAGCTGTGTCATATAGACATAAACTACTACTGTGTCAAGTTATTCAGCATATAGACATAAACTACAGCTGTGTCAAGTTATTCAGCATATAGACATAAACAAAACTGTGTCATATAGACATAAACTACAGCTGTGTCAAGTTATTCAGCATATAGACATAAACTACAGCTGTGTCAAGTTATTCAGCATATAGACATAACCTACAAGTGTGTCATATAGACATAAACTACAACTGTGTCAAGTTATTCAGCATATAGACATAAACAAAACTGTGTTATATAGACATAAACTACAGCTGTGTCAAGTTATTCAGCATATAGACATAAACTACAGCTGTGTCAAGTTATTCAGCATATAGACATAAACTACAACTGTGTCATATAGACATGAACTACTACTATGTCAAGTTATTCAGCATATAGACATAACCTACAAGTGTGTCATATAGACATAAACTACAACTGTGTCAAGTTATTCAGCATATAGACATAAACAAAACTGTGTCATATAGACATAAACTACTACTGTGTCAAGTTATTCAGCATATAGACATAAACTACAGCTGTGTCATATAGACATGAACTACTACTATGTCAAGTTATTCAGCATATAGACATAAACTACAGCTGTGTCAAGTTATTCAGCATATAGACATAAACTACAAGTGTGTCATATAGACATAGACTACAGCTGTGTCAAGTTATTCAGCATATAGACATAACCTACAACTCTGTCAAGTTATTCAGCATATAGACATAAACTACAACTGTGTCATATAGACATAAACTACAGCTGTGTCAAGTTATTCAGCATATAGACATAAACTACAAGTGTGTCATATAGACATAAACTACAGCTGTGTCAAGTTATTCAGCATATAGACATAAACTACAACTGTGTCATATAGACATAAACTACAGCTGTGTCATATAGACATAAACAACAGCTGTGTCAAGTTATTCAGCGTATAGAGATAAACTACCGCTGTGTTGATTTATTCAGCATATAGACATAAACTACAACTGTGTCATATAGACATAAACTACAACTGTGTCAAGTTATTCAGCATATAGACATAAGCTACAGCTGTGTCATATAGACATAAACTACAGCTGTGTCATATAGACATAAACTACAGCTGTGTCATATAGACATAAACTACAGCTGTGTCAAGTTATTCAGCATATAGACATGAACTACAGCTGTGTCAAGTTATTCAGCATATAGACATGAACTACAGCTGTGTCATATAGACATAAACTACAGCTGTGTCATATAGACATAAACTACAGCTGTGTCATATAGACATAAACTACAGCTGTGTCAAGTTATTCAGCATATAGACATAAACTACAGCTGTGTCAAGTTATTCAGCATATGGACACAAAGTACAGCTGTGTTAATCTCTGTATATTAACATTCACACCTCCACAGTTGTCGTTTTATATAGCACACTGTACAGCTAGGGCATGTTACATGGTTGAGTAAGTCCATTTTTTGTTTTATTGTCGGTGTGTTTCTCTCACTGTACTTCCATAGTTCACTTGTTAAGTAGGACAGCTGACGTGGGGAAACTTTAGTTGTAAACACCTCCTCCTCTACATGGAGGAGTTAGCACACAGTTATTACGCATTGTGTAGCAGCCCAACCTGACGAGTACAGATGAAGGACTAAGTAAGGATCTGTGAGAAATGTAAGTTATTACACATACAGTTAGTGATGGGGTACACCGTCATCAATCTAATTACTAACCTAATGAGACACATATTAGCTTTACAATACCATGAGGTACCCTTGCTATAGTTAGTGTCAATACCTCTGTCAACTTAATCAATTTCATGGCTGTGTTGTTCATTAAAATGGCAAAAGAAAATAAATCAGCGTATTTGATGGTTAGCTTCCTTAGAGATAAGAAATTAAAACAGAACTAGAGTCCAATTTGTATTTTTGTAAATGGCATAACATTTATTGAAGTAAACCAACAGTTTTGGCCTAGTGAGCCTTCGACAGGTTTTCATTTCATCATTTGGCCCATAAATCCCTGTTTTCATCAACATTGCAGTGGTTCCATTTCAATTGATTCTTGTCTACCTGAATCTGGTGCTGCTGTTCCACTGTCAGTCACTGGTCAACCCTCAGCAAGCACTGCATCTAGTACCAGCGCTATGACTACCACTGCACCAACAGGCACCCGGCCGCAGGTCCCTGTACAGGATCCAGGCACCCAGCCGCAGGTCCCTGTGCAGGATCCAGGCACCCAGCCACAGGTCCCTGTACAGGATCCAGGCACCCGGCCGCAGGTCCCTGTACAGGATCCAGGCACCCGCCCACAGGTCCCTGTACAGGATCCAGGCACCCGCCCACAGGTCCCTGTACAGGATCCAGGCACCCGGCCGCAGGTCCCTGTGCAGGATCCAGGCACCCAGGATCCAGGCACCCGCCCACAGGTCCCTGTACAGGATCCAGGCACCCGGCCGCAGGTCCCTGTGCAGGATCCAGGCACCCGGCCGCAGGTCCCTGTGCAGGATCCAGGCACCCGGCCGCAGGTCTCAGTGCAGGATCCAGGCACCCGGCCGCAGGTCCCAGTGCAGGATCCAGGCACCCGGCCGCAGGTCCCTGTACAAGCTCCAAAAACAAAGAGGACCCAAAGAGTAACACCGAGACAATGTGAACAGGGGGTTCTTGAACAGTACCCAAACATAAAGCGACGTGCAACCCAGCCACCGTTTTCTCGTTCTGTGAGTATACATGTTCGATTCAAAACTATTGAAATTCCATCCCCCATTGCACAAGATTCATGTCAGTTTACTAAAATTGTTTTAAGTAATACATTCATAGATTGAGTGTGGTGTGCATCATTCTTATTCGATTGTTACTCTGGAATATTGCCAAATGCTCACATCGCCCATGAGAATAGCTCGAGGATATTATGTAATAAAGAGCATATCCCATATGAATATAGACTAACAACCAAACTGGTAGGACCAGCTATGTTCAGTCTCCTCATCATATAGTTAAGATTATTTCCTATTGATTCCTTTAATAAAGAGACCCAAAGAGATAACTATATTCCTTCTCAATTAAAGGTTATACCATAAAAATATGTAACAGTGCATATCAATTTCTTATTCTTTTTAATCATTACCAAGGTGGGAAAAATAAAGTCTATAGTCACGTTGGAGCTAGGGAAGGGTTGAATTATTAGCATAATCCATCACAGGAAGTGACATCCTGTACCATAGTACGAATGCGTTGAGGCAGTTACCCCTGGCGCTTTTACAAGGCATGCTCTTATTCAAGCTCCCGTTTTCGTGCTTCAGAACAATTTGGAGACCAAGGCGCTTACACTACAGGCTCTGTCTCATGAGATTGTAACAATTGAAACGTCTTCGACCAGGTGTAGTCTTTGACCTGTGTAGTCTTTGACCGGGTGTAGTCTTTGACCAGCAAGTTTCAAAGGAGCTGAAATGGGAGCTATGTAGACAGAAATGGGGGGAAAAGGTCAATGGATATTCTAACAGAATATATTACAAACTTCCCAGCATTTCTGTCTACACCCAGTAAACACCCTAGTAGTAGTTCCAACGTAGCTCAGAGGTTTCTCTAGGTAGATGTCCAACCAAAAGGTTTGAGATTGGTAATTTTGGAAGGTTTGTAGACGTCAAAACGTTAAGGTTTATTTACGTTCAACAGATGTAGACGTCTGATTTACGTTGATCTACCTCATTCAGACGTAAAAATTCTGCATATATCTACGTTAAAAGATGTAACTTTTCAACTTCACTTGGGTAGATGACTTTTCCGTGTCACACTAGGTGGCAGCACTATCAATTATGGAGAGAATATTACAGCTCTTTAACAAATCTACCATATTCAAGCAGTATATTCTCATTAATTATGAATTCAATATCATGCAAATAAACCATATTCAATAGTACATTTATATATAAAGGACAGGTGATTAAAGTATTGTGCATGAATAGGTGCTTTGAGGCACTTTACTGTGAGGACACCACATTGGTGGTAATGGGAGAACTACAAAGCCTCTCTGCAGCCAAGACTATTCAACAGATCTATACTGTCAGGCTGTTCAATTGAACTACAAGAATATACTATGTAGAATGAGATGAGATTGAAAATTAAAGTAGTTACTTTGTAAGAATATTGTTTGTAAATGTAAATTTGTCTGCAATATATTACAAGTCCCACTATGTAGAATTATATGTAATGTGTTAAACATAGATTTATGTCTTCAGGAGCTACGTAAATCAGACCTGCAGGTTTGAGATTGGTAAATAAACCTTAATGTTTTGACGTTGATAAACCTACTTAAATTACGTAGTTCAGACCAAAATTCAACGTAGATTTACGTCTGACCAACGTCATTGTGTTTACTGGGCATAGCCCCCATTTAAGCCCCTTTAAAACTTGCGGGTCAAAGACTACACCCGGTCAAAGACTACACAGGTCAAAGACTACACCCGGTCAAAGACGTTTCAATTGTTACAACCTCATGAGACAGAGCCTGTAGTGCTCTGTCACCACCAGGTGCATTATCACCATGGTGAGGTTAGAACCAAAACTAATGGATTGTGATGTTTGGCTCTGTTTGTGCAAACAGCATCCTGCAGAGCGGTGGGTGCGTTCAGTTCCCCTCAGCGTTGTAGCCGGTGCAGCTTTACTTGTCGTCCTCCTTCTTCTATTGGTGAGTAAACCAACCATACAGATGATCGAGTGCAAATAACACTTTTGTTCAACCAGTAAGAATAAATATACAAGTAAAATGAAAATGAAAGATTGAATATTTTTTAGTTATTTGATATTAGATATATATATGTGACAGGTTGTACCCAAAATCCTGGCATCTATCTCCCCCCATTGTTGAATGCAAACCTGTCAACAAACCTTTCTGTTTTCAACCTTTATCTTTTCTCCCTAATCTAAGGTATGCCTTGAATCAGGGAGATTAGCCCCTGTAGAACCGTGATGTGTATCAAGGACCGTGATGTGTATTACACATCACGGCTGATGTGCAAATGTGATCTGTATCAAAAAACGTGATCTGTGGCAAAATAATGTGATCTGTATCAAAATAACGTGATCTGTATCAACGTGATCTGTATCAAGGATTTGTTTGATTCCCTTGCCCTAATATCTATATATCTATATCCCATATGACCACCTAGTGAGCACAAGGGTACTCTCCCAGGTCACCATCACCATGAACACCCAACGGACAAATGTTCTACATTGTATTTATAAACATCCTCAGTCAATAATCTTAAAGATCCATGATATTGATAATACCCTAACCCAAGCCCTAAGATTATAGATTAAAATTATGCTAATGTTGCTTATACTGACCTTCTTCCCTGCTCTCCCCTTCAAGGTTCCCACAAAAAAAATTGAATTTGTGACATTTCCATGACATTCCATGACAAAAACCTCACTTTCCATGACATTTATAACTGGTACATTCTAGGAGATTTGTATATTTCGTGAGATTCCATTACACATGGCAATTTTTTTTACAAAATTCCATGACATTCCATGACTGTCCAGACAACTTTCAAATACCATGATATTCCATGACATGTGGGATCCCCGTCCTTCCCTAGCCTGCCCTGCCTCTCTGTTGCGAAGCAAGGCAGAGTTGATACACATCACGTTTGTTGATACAAATAACGGTTGAAGGGGTCTTAATTCAAGTTACTACACATCACATTAGCTACTACACATCACGGTTGGATGCTTACTACACATCACATTTATTTGATACACATCACGTTTGCATGGTTAGCCGTGATGTGTAGTAACTGTGTAGTTACTACACATCACGTTTTTGATACACATCACGGTTCTACAGCCCCATAGCCTGGAAGTCCACATACGCATTGTGACGAGGCCTAGATAATTATACTACATTTAGCCTCGACTCCACTAGAGTGACAGTGTCACCTGTGAAACACAGTGATCCTTTAGATCCTTTGTTTGGGTCCATTTCGTACAATTTTAGGGCAGTCACCTTTGAGTGTAGCCATGAAAGCGAGTGTTGCCCTGAATGTTGCCCTGAATGTTGCCCTGAATGTAGCCCGGAATGTTGCCCTGAATGTTGCCCTGAATGTTGCCCTGAATGTTGCCCTGAATGTTGCCCTGAATGTTGCCCTGAATGTTGCCTTGAATGTAGCCCGGAATGTTGCCCTGAATGTTGCCTGAATGTAGCCCTGAATGTTGCCCTGAATGTTGCCTGAATATTGCCCTGAATGTTGCCCTGAATGTTGCCTTGAATGTTGCCCTGAATGTTGCCCTGAATGTTGCCCTGAATGTTGCCTTGAATGTTGCCCTGAATGTTGCCTTGAATGTTGTCCTGAATGTTGCCCTGAATGTTGCCCTGAATGTTGCCCTGAATGTTGCCCTGAATGTTGCCCTGATTGTTGCCCTGAATATTGCCCTGAATGTTGCCTTGAATGTTGACCTGAATGTTGCCCTGATCGTTGCCCTGAATATTGCCCTGAATGTTGCCCTGAATGTTGCCCTGAATGTTGCCCTGAATGTTGCCCTGAATAGTGCCCTGAATGTAGCCATGAATGTTGCCCTGAATGTTGCCCTGAGTGTTTCCCTGAATGTTGCCTTAAATGTTGCCTTGAATGTTGGCCTGAATGTAGCGATGAATGTAGCGATGAATGTTGCCCTGAATGTTGCCCTGAGTGTTTCCCTAAATGTTTCCCTAAATGTTTCCCTGAATATTGCCCTGAATGTTGCCCTGAATGTTTCCCTGAATGTTTCCCTGAGTGTTTCCCTAAATGTTTCCCTAAATGTTTCCCTGAATATTGCCCTGAATGTTGCCCTGAATGTTGCCTTGAATGTTGCCCTGAGTGTAGCCATGAATGTTGACCTGAATGTTTTACCACAAGCAGCCTGCGTATTCCTCAGTTTTGCAGCAATACATAGCAGCTCTCTTTTTAGGGCCTTTGTTGCAGGTGCATGGCTACAGTACAGCGATCATCGTCTGTGCCGCTATCTTACTGTGTGTGACCTACTTCGCTGCCCTCTATGAGGGATACACCTCAAGGACCACCAACTTTGTGAGTCATGTCATCTCGGTCGCTGACTTCCTGCAGGAACATAAGCAGCTGCAACGAGCCGTGCCGAGGATTGGAATCAGTGTTTCCTCCTATAACCGGGAGGTGAGTATTCTGAGCCACATTGGGCAATGATGGAGGATGGGATTCACTTTACCAATGGGCAGATGTGCTGGGACAGATTAATATACTTAAACTGATTTAAAGATTTGCTTTTCGTTTGAACAATTTGGGAGATAAGCGGCCAGTTGCCACAGTGCATTGTGCGTACTGTCGTGATACATATTGGTTCCAATAGCGACGTTTTGTGGTTTTAGCATTACAAGAAAGTATGTTATATATAATCTGGGAATCCATTGCCACAAAACAGAAGAAAATACATTATTATAGCAAAAACAGCTTGAAGATGCATTTTCAAGCACCAATCTGCCTAGTGCGTTCTGGTATAATCAGTGGCACCATCCAGGTACGCTATGATTAGGCTACTCAGGTATGGATTTTTAATTGGCTACCATCATTCTTCATCATTCTTTATCAGCTTCCTAAACCAGTACAACAATTTTGTTTAGAGAAGGGTTTCTTCAAACTATCCATGGTACCTAACGCCATTCACCAATGTGGGCTCACTGTACTGCTTGAACACTTATTTCTTTTTGAAAAACATGATAAAATTAGACAAAAATTTGCATATCCTTAGCACAACCATAGCGTACTGATGTGGGGTGTAAAAACGGCCCTCCAAACGCCACTGCTTTATGTCAGGGGACCCCTAGAACGTACTGATGTGGGGTGTAAAAATGGCCCTCAAAACGCCAGTGCTTTATGCCAGGGGGGCCCCAGAACGTACTGATGTGGGGTGTAAAAAGGGCCCTCTAAAAGCCAGGAATCTGGAAGGATGATGGCTCCAAACGCCAGTGGTTTTCACATATTTCAAGAATTTCAATGCAATATATAAGGCCTAGATTACACTAGATTGTTACTATTTCTTTTATAATGTAAATGTATGATAAAAGTTACTATGCCTACTGCCTTCATATACTTCATAGCTTAATGCTCTATAAGTAGTAATTAACCTTGAAAATCGATAATATCCTAATTTTGGAATATTTGAAATAACATGGTAAATATAGTGGTAAATTTTGTGATGATATTATAGCTCAATTCAAATTAGTTTGAGTTGTCAGCATGGTAAAATGCTTCTAGTTGAACATCATCTCAAGATTTTATCAGTTATGCCATATGATATTATGAATTTCATGCTAATTAGAATTTTCTCCCAATACACATTAGCAGGACTTGGCACTTCTGCCTATGATATGCATGGTGTAGCACTAAAACGTTTTGATACATTTTTTATACTACAACTTGAAACTAAAACGTTTTAAAACGTTATGGCAGTAGTGAATCTATTGTACTTTTAAACTACAACTTGAAAATAAAACGTTTTAGTACGTTATGGCAGTAGAGAATCTATTGAACTCTTATACTACAACTTGAAAATAAAACGTTTTAGTACGTTATGGCAGTAGGGAATCTATTGAACTCTTATACTACAACTTAAAAAGAAAACGTTTTAGAACGTTATGGTAGTGAGGTGTATATTGTATCTTATACTAAAACTTGAGTTAAAACGATAAAGAACGTTATGGAAGAAGGGTACATACAGTGATCAGTGCAGTGTTCTAGCTGCTTGGATTGTATTGGTAACTCTTGGATTCTAGATCTGTTAGTACCAAAACTAAAATTGTGAACATCCTAACCGTTTACCCTATGATCAAAATATTCCAATAGAATACGCTCTCTCCGCTGTCGCCACCGTCCCCACTGTCCCCACTGTCCCCACTGTCCCCACTGTCACCACTGTCCCCGCTGTCCCAGCTGTCCCCGCTGTCCCTGCTGTCCCTGCTGTCCCCGCTGTCCCTGCTGTCCCTGCTGTCCCCGCTGTCCCTGCTGTCCCCGCTGTCCCTGCTGTCCCCGCTGTCCCCGCTGTCCCTGCTGTCCCCGCTGTCCCCGCTGTCCCCGCTGTCCCCGCTGTCGTCCCCGCTGTCGCCACTGTCGTCCCCGCTGTCGTCCCCGCTGTCGTCCCCGCTGTCCTCCCCGCTGTCGTCCCCGCTGTCCTCCCCGCTGTCCTCCCCGCTGTCCTCCCCGCTGTCGTCCCCGCTGTCCTCCCCGCTGTCGTCCCCGCTGTCGTCCCTGCTGTTGTAACTGTTTACGCTATGATCAAAATATTCCAATAGAATACGCTCTCTCCGCTGTCGCCACTGTCCCCGCTGTCGCCCCCGCTGTCGTCCCCGCTGTCGTCCCCGCTGTCCTCCCCGCTGTCCTCCCCGCTGTCCTCCCCGCTGTCCTCCCCGCTGTCCTCCCCGCTGTCCTCCCCGCTGTCGCCCCCGCTGTCGTCCCCGCTGTCCTCCCCGCTGTCCTCCCCGCTGTCCTCCCCGCTGTCCTCCCCGCTGTCGCCCCCGCTGTCCTCCCCGCTGTCCTCCCCGCTGTCGTCCCCGCTGTCCTCCCCGCTGTCCTCCCCGCTCTCGTCCCCGCTCTAGTCCCAGCTCTCATCCCCGCTCTCGTCCCCGCTCTCGTCCCCGCTCTCGTCCCCGCTCTCGTCCCCGCTCTCATCCCCGCTCTCGTCCCCGCTCTCGTCCCCGCTGTTGTAACTGTTTACGCTATGATTAAAATATTCCAATAGAATACACTCTCTCCGCTGTCGCCACTGTCGCCACTGTCCCCGCTGTCGCCACTGTCTCCGCTGTCACCACTGTCCCCGCTGTCCCCACTGTCCCCGCTCGCCACTGCCACTGTCCCCGCAGCCACTGTCCCCACAGCCACTGTCCCCGCAGCCACTGTCCCCGCAGCCACTGTCCCCGCAGCCACTGTCCCAACAGCCACTGTCCCCCTGTCGCCACTCTGACAGCTTGGATTGTATTGGTAACTATTGGATTGTAGATCTGTTAGTACCAAAACTAAAATTGTGAACCTCGTAACTGTTTACGCTGTGATCAAAAGATTCCAATAGAACACCCTCTCACCACGGACGCCACTGTCCCCGCTGTCGCCACTGTCCCTGCTGCGGCCGATGTCCCCGCTGTCCCCGCTGTCCCAGCTGTCGCCACTGTCCCCGCAGCCACTGTCCCCGCAGCCACTGTCCCCACTTGCCACTGTCCCTAGCGTATGTAATATTAAATAGGTCATTTGGTAAGCTCATATTGAACGAGTTGATCAAAAAAGTCCCCGCTGTCGTCCCTGCTGTCGTCCCTGCTGTCGTCCCTGCTGTCGTCCCTGCTGTCGTCCCCGCTGTCCTCCCCTCTGTACTCCCCGCTGTTGTCCCCGCTGTTGTCCCCGCTGTTGTCCCCGCTGTCGTCCCCGCTGTTGTTCCCGCTGTCGTCCCCGCTGTCGTCCCCGCTGTTGTCCCCGCTGTCGTCCCCGCTGTTGTCCCCGCTGTCGTCCCCGCTGTCGTCCCCGCTGTCGTCCCCGCTGTCGTCCCCGCTGTCGTCCCCGCTGTCGTCCCCGCTGTCGTCCCCGCTGTCGTCCCCGCTGTCGTCCCCGCTGTCGTCCCCGCTGTCGTCCCCGCTGTCGTCCCCGCTGTCGTCCCCGCTGTCGTCCCCGCTGTCGTCCCCGCTGTTGTAACTGTTTACGCTGTCGCTGTCGCAATAGAATACGCTGTCCCTGCTGTCTCCGCTGTCCCCGCTGTCTCTGCTGTCCCTGCTGTCTCCCCTGTCCCCTCACCCCACTGTCCCCGCAGCCACTGTCCCCGCAGTCACTGTCCCATGGAATCATGATTTATATTCCATATAAAGAAAATAGTGAAGCCCATTGATAGAATGATTCACTAGGATTACTATGGTCAAAACAGAATAAGAATATCATATCCTAGATCAAAAACTACTGCTGCCATAGTGGGCCCATGTGTATTTTAAACCTCTAACTGACCAGATAATGTACATCTAATATGTTTCATACCAGAAGTGCCAAAACGTTCTAAAACGTTTTGTCTTTGCAACCATGCTGCCATAGTGGGCCCATGCGTATTGGGAACCTCTATCAGACCAGATAATGTACATCTAATATGTTTCATACTAGAAGTGCCAAAACGTTCTAAAACGTTTTGTCTTTGCAACCATGCTGCCATAGTGGGCCCATGTGTATTTGGAACCTCTATCAGACCAGATAATGTACATCTAATATGTTATACCAGAAGTGCCAAAACGTTCTAAAACGTTTTGTCTTTGCAACCATGCTGCCATAGTGGGCCCATGTGTATTTGGAACCTCTATCAGACCAGATAATGTACATCTAATATGTTTCATACTAGAAGTGCCAAAACGTTCTAAAACGTTTTGTCTTTGCAACCATGCTGCCATAGTGGGCCCATGTGTATTTGGAACCTCTATCAGACCAGATAATGTACATCTAATATGTTATACCAGAAGTGCCAAAACGTTCTAAAACGTTTTGTCTTTGCAACCATGCTGCCATAGTGGGCCCATGTGTATTTGGAACCTCTATCAGACCAGATAATGTACATCTAATATGTTTCATACTAGAAGTGCCAAAACGTTCTAAAACGTTTTGTCTTTGCAACCATGCTGCCATAGTGGGCCCATGTGTATTAAGGGTCTACTACAACAACAAAAATGTGTATTTGCTATGGAACTGCCAGAACGTTTTAATGAGTTTTGTTTTGGGAGCTAGACCTACCAGAGTAGGACAATGTGTATTGGTCATCACGATTTATATTAAATAAAGAGGGAAATCAGTCCTTGAATACACATTATTACGTTCTGGTAGCCAAAAAGTTGAAAAATCCATTACACATATTACGTTCTGGCAGCCCTATTACAGAAAGCACTGGCATTTAGAGGGTCATTTTTACACCCCACATTGGTACGTTCTGGGGGCCCCCTGACATAAAGCACTGGCGTTTTGAGGGCCATTTTTACACCCCACATCAGTACGTTCTGGGGCTCCCAGTACAAAAAGCACTGGCGCTCCTAAGGATATACAAATATATTATCCTATACATTTTTGCCCATGACTAAAAACAGAATAAAGCATCCCCCGCCATATTTTTCAGTCCTTGGTGATGAGAACCTTTTCTTTTTGAGTAGCCTTAAAACTACACAGAAAATAAATGTCCACACCCTGTGAGTTCCCTGTATTTTGCATGCAAATGAGGTTTACACTAAACACCTAAATTTACCTTTGTATCCTGATTTTGAAGATCGAAGAAATAACAGAGGACCAAAACTATACACATATAACACATGTGTACTCTGAGAGCAAGGATTTTCCGTTGTCCAAGTGTATCAATGTGTCAGGCCGCATGGAGGACCTTCAGCCTGGCACCATCTACAGGGTCAGTACTGTCTTCTTATTCAATGTTTGCAAAGTCCGTACATTGACTAATTACTAGAATTCGTAAGAGGGTAATTACTTCCCATGTTCGTCACACTTTGAAGTAGGTCATGTTTTTCTAAGTAGGTCACGTTATTTTAAGCTTATCGCACCAAAACTGCGCTTATCATAGCAAAACTAGTATTGAATCTGAAGTACCTAGTGAACACTCTTAGGGGTTATTACACGTTTAAAAAACGTATTTCTCTAGGTTAGGATAACGTCATTTCACTACGTTAAATAAAGTTCAAATGTAAGGGTTTATTCAGGTTATTTTACTTAAATGAACATGCATACACATTATTTGAACGTTGTAGGAATGTTCCTAAAGGTTTATTTAGATAAATTACCAGAAATTACGTAACATTAAAAAAACTATGTGCACTATTCTCTGAATAGTTAGAAAAGAAATATAAAACTACCTGGTATAAAACAAAAGATAAAAATCTCCTCTATGTGCATTGGCCATTTTGCCTACATTTTACAGAAACTCTTACTTGAACTTGGTTGCTACAGATTAGGAGACGGCTGCTCTACTCACTGAGCTAGAGGGGCAGGTGTTTGACAGAGGTGGATATGGACCTCATATACATATTTCCCTTGTGTCGTATACAAAGGATAACCCAGCTAACAAAAAAATGTTTTCCTAACGGTTGGAAAATGTTGACAGAAAAATATAGGTATAGTCGTAGAAAAACCTCTGCACATTGTGGGGTTCAAACCCATGCAGGTCAGACTCATTCACCAATGCCTAGACCACACAGCCACTGCGCCTGCACATAGTAGGGACCTTTAGCAAACCCTAAATAGGGACAGATGTAGGCCAATAACTATAAGTGCATTGGTTTTATGAGCTTTGGCGTGGTTGCTAAAGGTCTAGGTAGTTGGGACATTTAGCAAACCCAATGTAGCTCATTAAACGCAGATGTATCCTATGCCTTCAGCACTGCTACGTCTATGTTTGATGTGCTTTTACGTGGTTGCTAAAGGTCCCTATTATCGGACATGCAGAACACCTACTGATTGATACACTACATAATGTCCATGAAAAAAGTTGTTTCCAGAGCAAATAGGTAACCTCAAAAATCTTTACGGTAACTATGATTCTACCATATTTATACCACATGTTCCAAAGGGTATATCTCTTAGAAAATAAGAAAAATGTAGACTACAGGTTGTTCCCTGATGGGCCATCTTCAACTGAATCTCAGTGGTGTAATGGCATCGATGCAGCACTTCCACACTGGGGTTGAGAGCTCGGTGCTCCCTCTCCCACTCTTTTACTCTTTATCTATTTTCCTGATGCCATATGAAGCAATGGGCTTATTCTCATGAGGACACACAGTCATCCCGCTAGCTCAGTAGGCAGAGCACAGGACTGGATATGTGTAGGAAGAGAGTTCGATCCCCTGTTGTGGTAGAGTTGTTTTTTTCTTGTCATTTAAAGCATATGGATTATAGTGTTTTTTTCATGGTTTTCTTGCATGGTTAATGATGTGAAATGCATAGATGTGTAGCGCATATTCATCAACATTCCTTTTGGTTGCTAATGAAAATGTGCCGCTTAAAACGTTACAGGATTCGAACCCACATGCTATAAACATGGTGTATCTACATATTACGTTCGTCTAACCTGAATCCAGTTACATAATTTAACCTGCATATTACGTAATATTAACATTTTTTAAACGTTGATTGACATTATTTTACGTCAAATTACTTAAATAAACCCTTACATTTGGACGTTAAATTACGTAGTAAAATGAGGTTTAAGGAACGTAGTTGTGTTTACTGAATAGTGGGCTTACTTTTGATATAAACATAGAATAAGAAGGGAACTGCCTAGAATGACAGATGTGACAATGTCTTTCCCGAGGGGGGGGGGCGAAGGTCCCTCCCGAGGGACAGACATTCTAACATTCTACGTTCCTTAAACGTCATTTTACTACCTGATATGGGGACCACTGGCCAGTTCTGTGATATGCACCTACACAGAGTTATATAGGAAAAGTCGCTTTTACTTAGATATTCCTGATAAGCATCGACTCACTACTGTTAAAGAGAGTTGCATATGTGTTCAGAACAACTTTCTACTGTTGGAAGTGCCAAGCGAAGTATTTACTGAATTGTAATTATATCTGATCTCATTGACTGTATGTGATGCAATTGTAGTTAATCTATTTATTACCGGTATAAATCTGAAACTTAGTGTGCATTTGTAAATATATAGAAATATTTGTAATTATTATATTAGTATGATATCTGCATATGAGCCATTTGTATTATCACCATATTTATATTATCACAAATTGATACTGTAGCGTGCACGTATCGCTCGGGGCAGCCCTAGCATGCGTGGAGAGCACATTGCCCGCCTGTGGTAGCTCAAGTACCGTAGCAGAGCAGTGGAGAAGCAGCTAGCTCTGTGGTGTAGCGATAGCATTCTCAATTCCGAAGCGGAGGGGCCGGGGTTCGATTCCCCGTGGAGCTGACCTGTTTTCCGCTGTCTGTTACACTGGTGCCGTGACCAGGATGAACTGAACCTGGGGTTGGGTACTTGAGCGTGTTCAGCTTTTGCTATGTGTGTGTCCAAAGACACATGTTCAGGGCAGGTGACTGGCTTCGCCGGTTAATTCTAAGTATGGGATTAGCTTTGATCACAGATTGCTGCGTAACATGTCTGTCCGCGGACCTAGCAAAAGTCTGAAGGGGAGTAATGTAGCGGGCGCGTATCGCTCGGGGCATTCCCTGCCTGTGGTAGCTCAAGTACCGTAGCAGCCCAGTGGAGAAGCAGCTAGACGTGTGGTGTAGCGGTAGCATTCTCAACTCCGGAGCGGAGGGGACGGGCTTCAATTCCCCGTGGGGCTGACCTGTTTTCCGCTGTCTGTTACAATACCTTGATAATTTAATAATTTATAACTTTGACCATAACTGAAATTATTAGATTTACATTTTTATGTGAGTCCAACTTTGATTGAGGTGTCACTTTTGAATAATTTTGTAAAATACATATGTTCAGAGTTATAACTTTTATATATGTTAATAATTTGTGTTTGTAATCATCATCCTCCTCCTCCTCCCCCCCCCCCCAGTAAAATCATCGAAGAATCTTTAGATTCAAAAGCCCAAAAAATATATTTATGTATTGTGATTTTTGTAATTTAACTCTAGGACGTATAATATCTTCTTCAGATCTCTGAGCAAACACTTGATAACTGCTTTAATTTGTAGACTGCTTGTTCAGACTAATAAACTTTTTAAATTGAAAAAATTGAATTGAGATATTCTAAATCAAAAAAAAGACTAGATATTAGTAAAATTGAGTTTCAGTCTTGTATGTTTTTTTAACAGATTGAGAGAGAGAAAACATTTGGATTTCTGAATCAGCGGACTGCAGATGAATTCGGTCGGATGGAGTCAAAGATGAGAGCCAATGTAAACAGTAGTGGTGGCTCGCATATCAACTATGGCATGGTAGGGTATATATACATATATATATATGTATATATATATATACTAATATAACAAAAAATGTATGTTCATTAGAAGCAGTTACAAGCGAGTGAATCACACATGTCCATTGATCGCTCATAGTAATGGCACGCCAGTTACATGCTTATAACTAAAGTGTTGCATTTATGAAAGCAATCGAGCAGCAACTATCCCCACCAAGGTGGGTTGAAACAGGTCTATGATGTAGTTATCTTGCATACCACAAAGTGTCCTCAACTAGGAAATGTTTGAACGTCAAGACCTACACCAATTTATATGGGTCAATACTCTTTTGTCCTCGAAGTTCTTGTACTCATGGGGATGCTGCTAGACCTCAGACTTGTCTCAGTGAGCGTGGTGAGATGTAGTTTGTTTATGTATAGACCCATGTGCGAAGAAAGGGTGACTTTTTCATAATAAAGTTATGATTTTTATTGGCTTCAGAAGAATCAACATAACCTTGTCTGTAATGGCTTTCAAATAGCGTCAATTAGAATAAACAATTTTGAGGCTATATCTATATTTAGTTGGTCAAGCTCGTCAATGTAGCAATGTTTCATAAAATGTATCAATCTTTACTGAAAAGTCACCCTTTCTTGCTGCAATGATCATATACATGTTGTAGCAGAGAATTGATCAAATATTCTCCTTCAGTATTTCAGCCTGCCAGACTTCCGGGAGTGTGTTACAGTCTACACAGAGAAAGATTGGCGCACAAGATGCATGTCGCCTCGTGTCTACAGACTCCTCAGCTGCTTCCTGTGTTCCTGGCCCTACCGCATCTGGTTCTGGAGCTGCACTAAGAAGATAGACTACACCTACGTCAAGCTAATCAGTGTATAGATGTCAAGTAACTCAGCGTACAGACATAAACTACACCTAGAGTAGACTCACCATGAGTCAGACACATACCGTGAGACGGACAGTGAGATTTCTAATTATTCATGTATGATAACACTTCTTGTGGCTCTTTGATGGATAAAACTAAATTTAATATTCGCGATTATTGACAAATAAAGAGATTGGAATGAACAAATCAACCCAAATACAAGTGTCCGTCTCGTGTCAAGTAAATCATATCAAGTTAATCATCAAATTAAAGCTGAGTAGTTTGTGTTAATGTTGTCCACCAATTTGTATTTGTATATATGTGCCTTCTTTAAAGCAGAAATACATAAACTACAGCTGTGTCAAGTTATTCAGCATATAGACATAAACTATAGCTGTGTTATATAGACATAAACTACAGCTGTGTCAAGTTATTCAGCATATAGACATAAACTACAGCTGTGTCATATAGACATAAACAACAGCTGTGTCAAGTTATTCAGCATATAGACATAAACTATAGCTGTGTTATATAGACATAAACTACAACTGTGTCAAGTTATTCAGCATATAGACAGAACTACAACTGTGTCAAGTTATTCAGCATATAGACATAAACTATAGCTGTGTTATATAGACATAAACTACAGCTGCGTCAAGTTATTCAGCATATAGACAGAACTACAACTGTGTCAAGTTATTCAGCATATAGACATAAACTATAGCTGTGTTATATAGACATAACCTACAACTGTGTCAAGTTATTCAGCATATAGACAGAACTACAACTGTGTCAAGTTATTCAGCATATAGACATAAACTACAGCTGTGTCATATAGACATAAACTACAGCTGTGTCAAGTTATTCAGCATATAGACATAAACTACAGCTGTGTCATATAGATATATACTACAGCTGTGTCATATGGACATAAACTACAAGTATGTCAAGTTATTCAGCATATAGACATAAACTACTACTGTGTCAAGTTATTCAGCATATAGACATAAACTACAACTGTGTCATATGGACATAAACTACAAGTATGTCAAGTTATTCAGCATATAGACATAAACTACAAGTATGTCAAGTTATTCAGCATATAGACAGAAACTACAACTGTGTCAAGTTATTCAGCATATAGACATAAACTACAACTGTGTCAAGTCATTCAGCATATAGACATAAACTACAACTGTGTCATATAGATATATACTACAGTCAAGTTATTCAGCATATAGACATAAACTACAACTGTGTCATATAAACAAAACTACAGCTGTGTCAAGTTATTCAGCATATAGACATAAACTACAGCTGTGTCAAGTTATTCAGCATATAGACATAAACTAGAGCTGTGTCATATAGACATAAACTATAGCTGTGTCATATAGACATAAACTACAGCTGTGTCAAGTTATTCAGCATATAGACATAAACTAGAGCTGTGTCATATAGACATAAACTACAGCTGTGTCAAGTTATTCAGCATATAGACATAAACTATAGCTGTGTTATATAGACATAAACTACAGCTGCGTCAAGTTATTCAGCATATAGACATAAACTAGAGCTGTGTCATATAGACATGAACTACAGCTGTGTCAAGTTATTCAGCATATAGACATAAACTACAGCTGTGTCATATAGACATAAACAACAGCTGTGTCAAGTTATTCAGCATATAGACATAAACTACAACTGTGTCAAGTTATTCAGCATATAGACATAAACTACAGCTGTGTCATATAGACATAAACAACAGCTGTGTCAAGTTATTCAGCATATAGACAGAAACTACAGCTGTGTCAAGTTATTCAGCATATAGACATAAACAACAGCTGTGTCATATAGACATAAACTACAACTGTGTCATATAGACATAAGCTACAGCTGTGTCATATAAACATAAACTACAGCTGTGTCATATAGACATAAACTACAACTGTGTCATATAGACATAAACTACAGCTGTGTCATATAGACATAAACTACAGCTGTGTCAAGTTATTCAGCATATAGACATAAACTACATCTGTGTCAAGTTATTCAGCATATAGACATAAACTACAGCTGTGTCAAGTTATTCAGCATATAGACATAAACTACTACTGTGTCATATAGACATAAACTACAGCTGTGTCATATAGACATAAACTACAACTGTGTCAAGTTATTCAGCATATAGACATAAACTACAACTGTGTCAAGTTATTCAGCATATAGACATAAACTACAACTGTGTCATATAGATATATACTACAGCTGTGTCATATGGACATAAACTACACGTATACATGGCCAACAACATGTTTTAGTGCCAAATGTCACTTTTTATGCCATCATATCTCAGCAGACCAATATTTAACCAAGAGTATTAGATAGCGCAGAAGGTGGATTACTTCATGAAATTACAAATTGTTGTTCCCCTTTTTTCAGCACAGAAACTTGAGTAGTATACATGTGTTAATGTTGTCCACTAGTTTGATTTGTACACAACCTTTCTGTTGGTTCTGTTATGTTATTCCAGCAATTAATCTACTGTCAACTACCTTACATTCTCGCTTATAAATAAGCAGTGGGTTATATGCAAGTTAGATTCCACTGTGCCTTTGCGGCTTGTACAAGATATATATTAAAGTACTAAATTCACTATTCTCACACCACCTGAGAGGCCTTGGAAAGTTGGGGGGGGGGGGGCAGCTGTGAGTCAGACTTAAATGCGAGAATTCATGGTAATGTTCATAGATGACTTTCATTACTCCAATAAAATCCACCTCTGCAAGTATTTACAAGTATCAGAATGATTTAAAAAGCTGTACACATATTCATGTGGACATTATGAACACAAACACATTGAAAAACTGAAAAAATAAAATCGATCCCAAATTAGCTTCTAATCCATCTTTGAGAGCTTAGGGAATGATCATTTTTTAAGAACAGGGGGGGTGGTGGGTTTCCGCGCGGAGCGTGCAAAATTTTTTACACCCCCCCGGTCAAGGGGTCAACATTTTGTACCCCCCCCCCTTAGGGTCGAAAATCGGCTCGCGCACGGGCCCTTTGAAGCATAGTAACGGGCGGGCTTTTCGGCTCAAAACAGGTTAAATTTTTTTGCCCCCCCCCCTAAGAGGGGTCCAAATTTCCCCCCCCCCCCCCGGTCAAGGGGTCCAAATTTTTTTGCCCCCCCCCCCAACCCACCACCCCCCCCTGTTGATGATAAATGATCACTCCCTTACTGCAGAGAAGGTGCACAGAAAACTGAGCTGACATTGGTGAGGGGGACCATGTTAAACTACTATTAAGATATCCAATAAACGAGTGCTTTCAAACAGATCAATGACTTTGTTAGAGTTGAGTTTGAATTTGACAGGTTTTTATTTTGTTATTCTAGTCAACACGTACACATGAGGCTCAGGGGTGGCCATATATTATTAACAGGGGGTTGGTGGCTGGGGGTTAGTTTGCGGGGGGGGGGGGGGGGGGCGGGGATCAACATACTCTTAACTACTCAACATTTTCCTATTTATTTTTTATGGAATACAGCAGTCCCATTGACTTAACCAAAGAGGTCCGTATTTCACTCCCCCCGTGAAATAACCCATGTCCGTATTTCACGACCCTGTGACGTCATCAAAACGGCGGTTTGTTTACATTTGAACGGCGTAGAAATACGTCATATTAGCCTATTTAGGCTCCCCCCTACCGGAATTTTGGTATTTTTAATCGAAAAAGATAAAAAATAAACACAAAGGTACACTCATTTAAGTCTGTTGAGTGGGTTATTTCACTTGTTGACCCTCGGGCCGCATTTCACTTGGCCTACGGCCTCGTGAAATACGGCCCGAGGTCAACTCGTGAAATAACCCAGTCAACAGACTGAAACTCGTGCACCTTTGTCTATATATTTTATGCTTCAGTAAAAAGTAAAATATAAAAAGTAAAAAACGCCCTCGTTATATTTCTCACTGCTGGGTGATGAGAAACAACGTATACATATAAGCCTGTCCTGTGTATAGGCCTTCCCCATATACAAGCCTGCCCCATAAGTCTAGCCTATGTATAAGCCTAGCCCATATATAAGCCTGCTCCATGTGTAAGCCTACCCTGTGCATAATATAAGCCTGCCCTGTTGATAAGCCTACCCCATGTATAAGCCTACCCAGTGTATTACCTTGGCCCATGTATACATCTTCCCCATGTATAACCCTGCCCCATGTATAAGCCTGCCCTGTGTATAAGCTTGCCCTGTGTATAAGCCTGCTTCATGTATAAGCCTGCCCAATGTATAAGCCTACCCTGTGTATAAACTTGCCTCATGTATAAGCCTACCTAGTGTATAAGCTTGCCTCATGTATAAGCCTACCTAGTGTATAAACTTGCCCCATGTATAAGCCTACCCTGTGTATAAACTTGCCTCATGTATAAGCCTCACAATGTATAAGCCTACCCCATGTATAAGCCGGCCCAGTGTATGAGCCGGGCCAATAAATAGGGCAGTATTCATATATGGTTGCAATAACATGTTATACGGGTTATTGATTTATATCCACAACTAAAGTACCAAACTATCAACCATGTTAGTTCCATCTCACCACCACTAGATGGGGTTACACATACCAGCGGCCATTGTCATACGCTGTCCATTCCTCTTCCTTCGCTTGACGTGTGTGCATCGTCCGAATATTTTTTTTGTGTAGGGCGCCTGCATAAGAGGGACCAGGATAATAAGGTTTTCTAATTTGGGTGCGGGTTATAACTAGTATTTATTGAATATAAGTACCAGTTATCCCACAGAGGAATCATTCCAGGATTGGGATTAAAAGAATTGTTGAACTCCCACCTCTTCTCCATGTTCTAAAGATATTCTTTAAAAAACGATTCCGCTGTCTCACATCTTTTTTTGAGTAGTGACATCTGGAGAGTTCCGTTTGATCTGGTCTATAAATAGATGTGTATCGGTAACTAGGCTCCATGTCAATACTTCGTGCCTTATCAGTTATCTCCATTAATTTTGTCCTCAGGAATGCAGCCCTGGCGCCTAACTCGCTAGGGGTGCATTCAAGCACCATGACGACTATACGGGGTTGATACACTCCCGAGGGGTCGGCATGATGCATGAATGCAGTCCTGGTGAGTCACTCACCAGGACTGCATTTATGCATCATGCCGACAAAGGCCATAACACATTAAAACAATGTGCGGCCCTTAAAGGGTTAATGTAGTAGATAATGGCGACTTGAGGAGGTTGTGGGGAAAACTTAGTAAAACAAACACAAAATAAACATGAATAAAAAGAATAAAAAAACAGGATGTGTCATAGCTTAAGATCGCACTTCTTTTTTATCCACAGCCGGTGAAGAATATACAGACCGTAAAAGCTCGACTGTCTATAGCTGGACCTGACCTACACGTAAAATTTGATGGGAAATCCGACATCTTTACAAAAACAATCTTTACAATAATTCAAATGATTAAAGCCTCACCCATGAGTCGACCCTTACTTTTTGGTAAAAAAGGGAAGTCTGCTTATATGGGGTGAAATGGTTATTTTCAAAACATATTTTAAAAGGTTTTGCGGTACGTCCCCGATCGTACCAGTTGTACTTTTTTTAAATAACATTCTGACACTCTCTACTAGGGTTTCCCCACTACATAGGGAAGTATCAAAGTGTTACCGTCTAATCTATCAGGAGACAGTGACCTCCTATCTGTTGTAGTAGCCCAGTGGTCGCAGGCCCGTGTCACATGCAGTAGGTCGGTGGTTCAAACCCCACCCTGCAGCAGTGTCCTAGTGGTAGGACGTCTGTCTCACATGCAGTAGGTCGGTGGTTCAAACCCCACACTGCAGCAGTGTCCTAGTGGTAGGACGTGTGTCTCACATGCAGTAGGTCGGTGGTTCAAACCCCACACTGCAGCCTAGTGGTAGGACGTCTGCCTCACATGCAGTAGGTCGGTGGTTCAAACCCCACACTGCAGCAGTGTCCTAGTGGTAGGACGTCTGCCTCACATGCAGTAGGTCGGTGGTTCAAACCCCACACTGCAGCAGTGTCCTAGTGGTAGGACGTCTGCCTCACATGCAGTAGGTCGGTGGTTCAAACCCCACACTGCAGCCTAGTGGTAGGACGTCTGCCTCACATGCAGTTGGTCGGTGGTTCAAACCGCCCATAGCAGCAGTGTCCTAATGGTAGGACGTAATTATAATTCATTAATGTATCATGCCATTGTCGTCATGATGCATGAATACAGCCCTGGCAAGCACTCGTCAGCACTGCATTTAAGTATCATGAAGACCCTATAGGGTTGAGACACTCCCAATTGGTCGGCATGATGCATCAATGCATCACCGGCGAAATACCGGCCTAAGCTGCATTGATGATGCATTATGCCAAAGTCATCATTTAGTGACATGCCGTCCTGAACGGGTTAGACCACTCCAAATAATATCCTTGTTTGACATCACAGCGCACGTCATCAAAATCGTGTTTTGGATTTTTTATTCGTTTAACTTTTTTTTTGTGCAAATTCTAAGGGAAAACTAGTAAAATGCAAAATTAGTCGTTATGTTGCACCAATGTAGCCCTCGTGGGCCTCACGCAGGTGCTGCATTGGTGCATCATGCCGACCCTGCTGCATTGGTGCATCATGCCACCCTGCTGCATTGGTGCATCATGCCGACCCTGCTGCATTGGTGCATCATGCCGACCCTCAGGAGTGTATCAGGAATAAAATCGTGCACAGTTTTTATTCCACCCATTGCAAATATACTGTAAACCCCCACAGCTTGCCGCATATAATAATAAATGAGATTATTAAATGTATAGCACAGCGCTTTATTCCCTTTGCTCCTAAATATAAATCTGCGTCTCCATGTGGAAATAACAGAAAGACATTGTATGTGTTGTTTGTGAATAAACGAGAGTCGCGAGCTCTCATTGAAACAAAAATTCTCAATATGTACAAAGAAACATAATGTACCATTTATTGTAGAATATTTCCTTTATACAATTGTTACTCATGTTCTAATACAGGCAGTGAACGCTTTGTCAACAAAGCTTGGTGTTATATTGGTGGGTTATTTCTGCAAGTTTTCGGCAACACCGCATATCGATAAACATGAGACATTTTGGATGATCACCATACTTACTGATATGAATGCAATTAATCAGACAAGTAAAAGCTCGATTTGAACCTATCCAAGTCAGTAGAGCGTAATTATATTTACATATTATTATTCCCTGGGTATTATATCCAGGCAGGAGGCACCCCATCTTATTTACAGAAAGACCACTTTTCCTAATTTTTTTCTTTTCCAGGAATTCCTGCTGTTTCCCTACAATTTTTTAAATAGTTCATACAAAACTCCTACTTTCATACCCGACTTAATCAGCATCCCATAATAAGCACACAGCCCAGTTTTTGGCTGAAGTTTATACTAGATATCCCCAAAAGTCGTCCCCTATTTGGGGGACGTGTCGACTTAACTATTGGAGCTGTGTACTGCCTACACAGAGAAAAGAAACAGCGTCAATTTAAGGGAGCCCGGTGGCCTCCAAAATGATTCCCCTCTTCAGGGGAGCCTAGGTTATCTACTGGAGCATGGTGACGCCTAGCCCAGCAAACAAAAAACACGTTATTTTACGTCAAAATAACGTTTAAAATTTTACATAACGTTATTTCATATTAAAGAGCCTTAGAAAAACGTTGACATATAACGTTATATAACGTTATAAAATGGTGTATAACGTTATTTGTTTACTGGGCTGGTTGCCTAGGGGAGTCACATGGCCCCCTGACTTACCCAACAGAGTCACATAGGGATCTGGGCTCCCCTAGAGAGGGGAGTCATTCTGGAGGCAGCCTGGACTCCCTTTTGACACTGTTTCTTTTCTCTGTGTACATTAGACATATCATTGTTTGACATTCAAGTGCTGAGAGGACAAACACAATCTGACCACACTTTGTCTTTGTAATCAGGTAAGAGTCATAGCTACTTTCTTTTTGCTTCATAATAATTATCTACCAAGAGTCAATGATAACATAAGGAAATTCTCAGGAACAATTGCCCATGTGTTACTCTGGGTGAAATTACATGGCTGACTACAATTGGATGTAAATTCTTCTAACATTATTTTAATGACTATTTGCTTCACAAAATATAAGGGTTTGATCTAATATATACACATGATATATATACATAAGCATATGCTCACAAGAACCGAATTGGTCGAATTATTTTGACATTTGTTTCCATGATTCTATACTACCTGAATTGTAAAATACTCTTTAACTTGAACACACTAACATATCATCGATATATCTTGGATAGATATTTAATATTCAAATAGTTATCAAGACAATCAAATGAACCTTTAATCTATGCTAAAATTTATACCTGACTTCACATGTTTAAGGTCGAACTTGTCTGAGGCCAAAAAAAAATAGGTTTGTTTCAGGTCACCCGACCGACCCTATCAAAATAGGGCCGACCCTACGTTCTACGGATCAACATACTCTTAACTACTCAACATTTTCCTATTTATTTTTTATGGAATACAGCAGTCCCATTGACTTAACCAAAGAGGTCCGTATTTCACTCCCCCCGTGAAATAACCCATGTCCGTATTTCACGACCCTGTGACGTCATCAAAACGGCGGTTTGTTTACATTTGAACGGCGTAGAAATACGTCATATTAGCCTATTTAGGCTCCCCCCTACCGGAATTTTGGTATTTTTAATCGAAAAAGATAAAAAATAAACACAAAGGTACACTCATTTAAGTCTGTTGAGTGGGTTATTTCACTTGTTGACCCTCGGGCCGCATTTCACTTGGCCTACGGCCTCGTGAAATACGGCCCGAGGTCAACTCGTGAAATAACCCAGTCAACAGACTGAAACTCGTGCACCTTTGTCTATATATTTTATGCTTCAGTAAAAAGTAAAATATAAAAAGTAAAAAACGCCCTCGTTATATTTCTCACTGCTGGGTGATGAGAAACAACGTATACATATAAGCCTGTCCTGTGTATAGGCCTTCCCCATATACAAGCCTGCCCCATAAGTCTAGCCTATGTATAAGCCTAGCCCATATATAAGCCTGCTCCATGTGTAAGCCTACCCTGTGCATAATATAAGCCTGCCCTGTTGATAAGCCTACCCCATGTATAAGCCTACCCAGTGTATTACCTTGGCCCATGTATACATCTTCCCCATGTATAACCCTGCCCCATGTATAAGCCTGCCCTGTGTATAAGCTTGCCCTGTGTATAAGCCTGCTTCATGTATAAGCCTGCCCAATGTATAAGCCTACCCTGTGTATAAACTTGCCTCATGTATAAGCCTACCTAGTGTATAAGCTTGCCTCATGTATAAGCCTACCTAGTGTATAAACTTGCCCCATGTATAAGCCTACCCTGTGTATAAACTTGCCTCATGTATAAGCCTCACAATGTATAAGCCTACCCCATGTATAAGCCGGCCCAGTGTATGAGCCGGGCCAATAAATAGGGCAGTATTCATATATGGTTGCAATAACATGTTATACGGGTTATTGATTTATATCCACAACTAAAGTACCAAACTATCAACCATGTTAGTTCCATCTCACCACCACTAGATGGGGTTACACATACCAGCGGCCATTGTCATACGCTGTCCATTCCTCTTCCTTCGCTTGACGTGTGTGCATCGTCCGAATATTTTTTTTGTGTAGGGCGCCTGCATAAGAGGGACCAGGATAATAAGGTTTTCTAATTTGGGTGCGGGTTATAACTAGTATTTATTGAATATAAGTACCAGTTATCCCACAGAGGAATCATTCCAGGATTGGGATTAAAAGAATTGTTGAACTCCCACCTCTTCTCCATGTTCTAAAGATATTCTTTAAAAAACGATTCCGCTGTCTCACATCTTTTTTTGAGTAGTGACATCTGGAGAGTTCCGTTTGATCTGGTCTATAAATAGATGTGTATCGGTAACTAGGCTCCATGTCAATACTTCGTGCCTTATCAGTTATCTCCATTAATTTTGTCCTCAGGAATGCAGCCCTGGCGCCTAACTCGCTAGGGGTGCATTCAAGCACCATGACGACTATACGGGGTTGATACACTCCCGAGGGGTCGGCATGATGCATGAATGCAGTCCTGGTGAGTCACTCACCAGGACTGCATTTATGCATCATGCCGACAAAGGCCATAACACATTAAAACAATGTGCGGCCCTTAAAGGGTTAATGTAGTAGATAATGGCGACTTGAGGAGGTTGTGGGGAAAACTTAGTAAAACAAACACAAAATAAACATGAATAAAAAGAATAAAAAAACAGGATGTGTCATAGCTTAAGATCGCACTTCTTTTTTATCCACAGCCGGTGAAGAATATACAGACCGTAAAAGCTCGACTGTCTATAGCTGGACCTGACCTACACGTAAAATTTGATGGGAAATCCGACATCTTTACAAAAACAATCTTTACAATAATTCAAATGATTAAAGCCTCACCCATGAGTCGACCCTTACTTTTTGGTAAAAAAGGGAAGTCTGCTTATATGGGGTGAAATGGTTATTTTCAAAACATATTTTAAAAGGTTTTGCGGTACGTCCCCGATCGTACCAGTTGTACTTTTTTTAAATAACATTCTGACACTCTCTACTAGGGTTTCCCCACTACATAGGGAAGTATCAAAGTGTTACCGTCTAATCTATCAGGAGACAGTGACCTCCTATCTGTTGTAGTAGCCCAGTGGTCGCAGGCCCGTGTCACATGCAGTAGGTCGGTGGTTCAAACCCCACCCTGCAGCAGTGTCCTAGTGGTAGGACGTCTGTCTCACATGCAGTAGGTCGGTGGTTCAAACCCCACACTGCAGCAGTGTCCTAGTGGTAGGACGTGTGTCTCACATGCAGTAGGTCGGTGGTTCAAACCCCACACTGCAGCCTAGTGGTAGGACGTCTGCCTCACATGCAGTAGGTCGGTGGTTCAAACCCCACACTGCAGCAGTGTCCTAGTGGTAGGACGTCTGCCTCACATGCAGTAGGTCGGTGGTTCAAACCCCACACTGCAGCAGTGTCCTAGTGGTAGGACGTCTGCCTCACATGCAGTAGGTCGGTGGTTCAAACCCCACACTGCAGCCTAGTGGTAGGACGTCTGCCTCACATGCAGTTGGTCGGTGGTTCAAACCGCCCATAGCAGCAGTGTCCTAATGGTAGGACGTAATTATAATTCATTAATGTATCATGCCATTGTCGTCATGATGCATGAATACAGCCCTGGCAAGCACTCGTCAGCACTGCATTTAAGTATCATGAAGACCCTATAGGGTTGAGACACTCCCAATTGGTCGGCATGATGCATCAATGCATCACCGGCGAAATACCGGCCTAAGCTGCATTGATGATGCATTATGCCAAAGTCATCATTTAGTGACATGCCGTCCTGAACGGGTTAGACCACTCCAAATAATATCCTTGTTTGACATCACAGCGCACGTCATCAAAATCGTGTTTTGGATTTTTTATTCGTTTAACTTTTTTTTTGTGCAAATTCTAAGGGAAAACTAGTAAAATGCAAAATTAGTCGTTATGTTGCACCAATGTAGCCCTCGTGGGCCTCACGCAGGTGCTGCATTGGTGCATCATGCCGACCCTGCTGCATTGGTGCATCATGCCACCCTGCTGCATTGGTGCATCATGCCGACCCTGCTGCATTGGTGCATCATGCCGACCCTCAGGAGTGTATCAGGAATAAAATCGTGCACAGTTTTTATTCCACCCATTGCAAATATACTGTAAACCCCCACAGCTTGCCGCATATAATAATAAATGAGATTATTAAATGTATAGCACAGCGCTTTATTCCCTTTGCTCCTAAATATAAATCTGCGTCTCCATGTGGAAATAACAGAAAGACATTGTATGTGTTGTTTGTGAATAAACGAGAGTCGCGAGCTCTCATTGAAACAAAAATTCTCAATATGTACAAAGAAACATAATGTACCATTTATTGTAGAATATTTCCTTTATACAATTGTTACTCATGTTCTAATACAGGCAGTGAACGCTTTGTCAACAAAGCTTGGTGTTATATTGGTGGGTTATTTCTGCAAGTTTTCGGCAACACCGCATATCGATAAACATGAGACATTTTGGATGATCACCATACTTACTGATATGAATGCAATTAATCAGACAAGTAAAAGCTCGATTTGAACCTATCCAAGTCAGTAGAGCGTAATTATATTTACATATTATTATTCCCTGGGTATTATATCCAGGCAGGAGGCACCCCATCTTATTTACAGAAAGACCACTTTTCCTAATTTTTTTCTTTTCCAGGAATTCCTGCTGTTTCCCTACAATTTTTTAAATAGTTCATACAAAACTCCTACTTTCATACCCGACTTAATCAGCATCCCATAATAAGCACACAGCCCAGTTTTTGGCTGAAGTTTATACTAGATATCCCCAAAAGTCGTCCCCTATTTGGGGGACGTGTCGACTTAACTATTGGAGCTGTGTACTGCCTACACAGAGAAAAGAAACAGCGTCAATTTAAGGGAGCCCGGTGGCCTCCAAAATGATTCCCCTCTTCAGGGGAGCCTAGGTTATCTACTGGAGCATGGTGACGCCTAGCCCAGCAAACAAAAAACACGTTATTTTACGTCAAAATAACGTTTAAAATTTTACATAACGTTATTTCATATTAAAGAGCCTTAGAAAAACGTTGACATATAACGTTATATAACGTTATAAAATGGTGTATAACGTTATTTGTTTACTGGGCTGGTTGCCTAGGGGAGTCACATGGCCCCCTGACTTACCCAACAGAGTCACATAGGGATCTGGGCTCCCCTAGAGAGGGGAGTCATTCTGGAGGCAGCCTGGACTCCCTTTTGACACTGTTTCTTTTCTCTGTGTACATTAGACATATCATTGTTTGACATTCAAGTGCTGAGAGGACAAACACAATCTGACCACACTTTGTCTTTGTAATCAGGTAAGAGTCATAGCTACTTTCTTTTTGCTTCATAATAATTATCTACCAAGAGTCAATGATAACATAAGGAAATTCTCAGGAACAATTGCCCATGTGTTACTCTGGGTGAAATTACATGGCTGACTACAATTGGATGTAAATTCTTCTAACATTATTTTAATGACTATTTGCTTCACAAAATATAAGGGTTTGATCTAATATATACACATGATATATATACATAAGCATATGCTCACAAGAACCGAATTGGTCGAATTATTTTGACATTTGTTTCCATGATTCTATACTACCTGAATTGTAAAATACTCTTTAACTTGAACACACTAACATATCATCGATATATCTTGGATAGATATTTAATATTCAAATAGTTATCAAGACAATCAAATGAACCTTTAATCTATGCTAAAATTTATACCTGACTTCACATGTTTAAGGTCGAACTTGTCTGAGGCCAAAAAAAAATAGGTTTGTTTCAGGTCACCCGACCGACCCTATCAAAATAGGGCCGACCCTACGTTTTTTTATGCAAATTTGAAGAAATTTCCATAATTTTACCCTTTTTCCCTCAATTTTAGGGTCTTCGGAGAGGCCGGCTAGTACTTTCATGCTAAAAAAAAAAAGTTAAAAAAAAAAAGAATCCGACCTACCGACCCTACATTTTCTTTCCATGTTACCTGAAACAAACCTTTTATTTTTTTTGGTCTGACCTAAAGTGTGTTCCCGTCTTAAGCCTGCGTTCCACTCACGTAAATCCACCAAGAATCCATTGGAAATTCATCTATATATATACGTTTAAGGGAGTGGTCATTTTTTAACAACAGGGGGGGGTCGGTGGATTTTCGTGCGAACGGGTCGAAATTTGTTGGGTCCCCCCGCGGGAGGGGTCGAAAATCTTTTGGGCCCCCCCCTCAGGCAGCTTGAAATTTAGCGCGGCCGACCCCTTTGAGCTATAGTAACGCGCAGGCTTTTTCGCAAAAGAGGGATGCAATTTTTTTGGTCCCCCCCCCTCAAGAGGGGTCCAAATTATTTTAGTCCCCCCTTCAAGGGGTCCAATTTTTTTTTGCCCCCCCCCAAATCCACCAACCCCCCCTGTTGTTAAAATGACCACTCCCTAACATTGTGAACTTTCTTCCGACTGATTCACAGCGGATTCACATCAGTGGCAAACAGCCTTTAGGGTGGATCTACCCACTGTATGTTATACGTCACCCGGCTATTCATCAAACTCCCCCCCCCCCCCCAGCACTTGTACCAGACCGCCACTTTTCCTGCTCTATCCATAATTGCTTTCATTTCAATGCGACTCCGAGCTGGCCCCACCTTGACCCTCTGTTCCCGAGCGTCATCGCTGGCACCTAAGCTTGATGGTGAAAGTAGTTCCAGTACCAGGAAGTGATGCGGTTATTGCCCCTCAGATACCTGCGATGTCGCTCAGATGCTTCCGAGGTCGAGTTGGGGCCAGCTTGATTGCAACTCTAACCCCATATTTGAGACTTGTCCTTGCACAAAAACGTGGCGATAAAACTACAGTATCCGCCTGTATTTAGTGAGCGCGCCTTGAGCTATTTTTGTCACAGTGTGCTAGAGGCCTCCCTCCAAAAATCACAGTGTTTGTTAACATAGTAGCTATAGTGATGTAGAATACTAAGCATAATAATCACATTTAGTTTCCTTATTCAAGCAAATTCTATCCAGGGCAAGTTACTAAACATGAACTTGTACCCCTGAAGCATTTTACACTATTACTGTATATCACAAAATCATTATCTGTAGAAACTAAAACACGAATATTAAATGCCATTAAAGAACTGACACAGAAAATGTATATTGTTAATATTCAACAACAGATATATATATATATATATATATATATATATATATATATATATATATATATATATATATATATATATATGTACACCTTTGCTAGGTACTCCATGCCATTGAACACATCTGTAATTGTTAACATTAAAATACCCCTGTTACTACTGGTGGGAATGTACACCAAAACTAGTTAAACCTTCAAAGTGACATGGTCCGATTTTTTTCATATTTAAAATCCTGCTTTGTTTCAAATGTTAGTACAATATCATATTTGGAGGATAGTGCCCAATAAAATGTCATCTATGGGCAATAAGAGCCCAATTATGGGGTCAGAGGTGACGCAAATATATCATTTTAGGCCACTCAAAAAAAAGAAGTGGTTTCTCATCACCAAGGTCTGAAAAATATGACGAGGGAGGCTTTTTTTTTGCTTTTTTTTTTTAACTCACGGGCTAAAATGTATAGGATAATATACGTTTTTCATGACCAAAATTCACATTTCAGTAGTCAAGAAATTATTGATCTTTCAAAGTGGGGAAAATGTAAGTTATTTCTATCCCACTGCATTACTGGCAGTATAAGCATTAATTTGATACCAAATATGCCTATATTTGTCCATTTTTATCATGTTTTTCATCTAAAATTAGCAAAAAAAAAAAAAAAAAGTTTTCCTCAAAACCTGGTTTTTATGATGCGCGCGGTGATGAGAAACCATTTTATTTTTTTGAGTGGCCTTACAGTGTATTTTTAATGGGAGAATCATAGCGTGCACTCCAAAATTAATAAATTGAGCCATAATCTGATAATTGGTCGAATTCTAAGTTGAATTCTAGGGAATGTGATTAAACAAAGTAGGTAGCACATGAAGAAATGCCGTAGGGAACATTCTGGTTCATTTTTAACAACATCTATTTTTGAGCCTTAATCATCGGACCATGTCACTTTAATGTAACACCTTACTGCAGCAACACACAATACAGAGGCATTTATTCAGCTGCAGGGCGCCATACATGTCTCCTCGTGTAGAATGTTATATACAATGTCTTCAGCTTCTTATTAAAAAAGTAAAGCCTCTTTATTGTTCTGTTCCTACAGCTGACAAAACATGACTTCATGTTAAGTTGACGTTTACGTTTGGAGGATATCGTCTATTTGTACCATCTATGTTTAAGATTGGCAATTCTGTAAGTTTTCTCCTAGATTTATGCTCAGTTGTCTTCAATGACCTTGACAATGTCATATATCTATGTACGGTTGTCTTTAATGACCTTGACAATGTCATAGATCTATGTACGGTTGTCTTTAATGACCTTTACAATGTCATAGATCTATGTACGGTTGTCCTTAATGACATTGACAATGTCATAGATCTATGTACGGTCGTCCATAATGACCTTGACAATGTCATAGATCTATGTACGGTTGTCTTTAATGACCTTGACAATGTCGTAGATCTATGTACGTTTGTCCTTAATGACCTTGACAATGTCGTAGATCTATGTTCGGTTGTCTTTAATGACCTTGACAATGTCATAGATCTATATCCGGTTGTCTTTAATGACCTTGACAATGTCATAGATCTATATCCGGTTGTCTTTAATGACCTTGACAATGTCATAGATCTATGTTCGGTTGTCCTTAATGAACTTGACAATGTCATAGATCTATGTACGGTTGTCATTAATGACCTTGACAATGTCATAGATCTATATCCGATTGTCTTTGATGACCTTGACAATGTCATAGATCTATGTTTGGTTGTCCTTAATGACCTTGACAATGTCATAGATCTATATCCGGTTGTCTTTAATGACCTTGACAATGTCATAGATCTATGTACGGTTGTCTTTAATGACTTTGACAATGTCGTGCCGGTGCATTTCCGTCAGGATGCTGACGAGTTCAGCACGCTCACAGGGGCGCGGACACTTCTCCTGGTCGTATGGGTGTTTGTTGTAGCTGTACTGCCAGTGCCGCAGGACGATCTCGGCCGAGGTCTCGTGGTTGTGGTGCACCGTGAACGCTTCAATCAACTCCACCGCCTGGTACTCCAGACCTAGAACAGTGATGTATGAAACACTGATGTTAGTATTCAGAGAATTGCAACATTTTGCCACATGTAGACATTAGACCTTGACTTGAGTATTTGAGGAAACTTTTCGTCATTAAAGTCAGTCTTTAAGCAGCTTTAATTTCTGTAAATGTTGTGTAAATGTAATAATGAAGGTAATAATGCATTTAATGGGGTTAGAAATGCTTAAAGTATGACTTTAAGACTTCAAATCATTGCTTACATACCAAAATATATTCAGTTATAGCATCTAGGGTGTTGGCAAGGTCATATGAAGGTCAGCACTATGTCATGTCCTACCTAAAGTGTCAGTGAGGTCATATGAAGGTCAACACTTGGTCATATCTCACCTATAGATGGTGTGAGTGAGTTCATATGTAGGTTAACGCTATGTAATCTCTTACCTAAGGTGTCAAAGAGGTCATATGAAGGTTAACACTAAGTCATGTCCTACCTATGGTGTCGGCGAGGTCATATGAAGGTTAACACTAAGCGTTGTCCTACCTATGGTGTCAACAAGGTCATATGAAGGTTAACACTAAGCGTTGTCCTACCTATGGTGTCGGCGAGGTCATATGAAGGTTAACACTAAGCGTTGTCCTACATAGCTATGGTGTCAGTGAGGTAATGTGAAGGTTAACACTAAGTCATGTTCTACCTATGGTGTTGGTGAGGTCATATGAAGGTTAACACCAAGCATTGTCCTACCTATGGTGTCAGTGAGGTAATATAAAGGTTAACACTAAGCATTGTCCTACCTATGGTGTCGGCAAGGTTATATAAAGGTTAACACAAAGCGTTGTCCTACCTATGGTGTCAACAAGGTCATATGAAGGTTAACACTAAGTCATGTCCTACCTATGGTGTCGGCGAGGTCATAAGAAGGTTAACACTAAGCGTTGTCCTACCTATGGTGTAGGCAAGGTCATATGAAGGTTAACACTAAGTCATGTCCTACCTATGGTGTAGGCAAGGTCATATGAAGGTTAACACTAAGTCATGTCCTACCTATGGTGTCAACAAGGTCATATGAAGGTTAACACTAAGCGTTGTCCTACCTATGGTGTCGGCAAGGTCGCGCCAGTCCTTGCTGCCCAGGTTGTTGATGTAGAGCATCATGCAGACCTTGTTGCGCAGGTTGACTGACAGTTTGAGGGTGTCGGGCAGCGGAGGGTCCTTCACTAGAACTTTACGTAGCGTGTGGCAAATCTAGAAAGGGTGACAAAGTCAATTACCATCACAAAAACTAAGTTACCATAAAACCTCTTGATAATTTGCATTAATTTGATAACTTACAAGCCGACCATCACACTTTCAGAGAAATTTAAGAGCCAGATTCTGAGTCATTTAAACAGCTTGCATCTGAAACCATTTCAGACTGCCTTACTGCATCATTACAAGAAATGTTGCTTCAAGGCATTATGCAGTCTTTAAAGGTTTCGAAAGGATGAAATTTCAGATAAATGTATGTTTATGTTTTAGCTTGTACCATCCTGCTTACAGCTTTGGGCATTATAATTTCTACATTGGCACACCTCTTCGGATGTGGAAGATAATTGCAACATGACTCAAAGTGGTAAGGTTTTCTTCTCACAGGATTATTTATCTAAAAGGTCTGTGTAAATATATCTAGGCGGGTAGGAACATTGTATGAACATGTCATCCTTGATAAGTTTTGATTTTCAAGATGGCATCAAGAATGTCAGAATTTCTTGAATGAGTGAGACCGGGAACCATTGACTTTTATAGAGGTTTTGACATACTGACAATCATCTTGAATGATGTCAAGGATGACATGTTCACACCCATCTGGAAAATGTTTACATAGATCCTATAGATGAATAAACATGAGAGAACTAAACTGTGCCTGGCATGAGTAAGTTACCCCCATACTGCATATCTATGAGATACCGTATTCGACAGAATAAGCGCCCTCCCCCTAAGAAGCGCCCCCCCCCCATTTCATATTTTTTCCCAGACATTTTTAATGTGCTCCTCCGATTTTGTTACTGATTTTCACACCTATGCGTAACATGGAGCACTTTACACCTGTGCAGTTGTTATGCCAAGCCAAGTGTGAAGGCTAGGTGTGTAGAAGGCTTGTAGATGACACTAAGGTGTACGGGCGACCACTGAGCTAAACCTCGGGGGGGGGGGGAGGTCAGGTGTTTCTGTTCACAGAAACAGGGTGGTCAACTCTATGTTCCCCCTCTGCTTTGAGCAAAGCATTCTGGTGAAAATGTATGCATTTGAATGCATGAAAATGCCATAATCTAATGGATTTGCATAATAAATAATATTACTGGGATGCAGAACACACAATTTTGCATTTAACTGGAGATATACCCACATTTAGAAAAGTCCCCCCTCTGCTTTGTGTCAACATTGCTGCGGTTCTCAAAGCACATGGCCTGCATACCTACAACACTGTGGGGAGCAAGGAAGGGACAGGGGTCTGTACACAGGTAGCACATGTAGACAGTGTAGCAGTCAGAGTGGCCCACACTGTCCTACCTGACGGTAGGACTAGAACTCTGCTTGGAGACAAAGGTCAGTTGGTGCGCGTGCTAAGGTGGGCAAGTAATCTGTATCTGACCGTCATAGGGGGCGCTTATTACAATGAATTTATGAGGCTGATTTTTCCACTTAAAATAATATTTTAAGCTCCCAGGGCGCTAAGTACATCGAATGTGGTAATTACAATATTTCAGAGTTTGGTCACTTACAATCATGGCACTCCAGTATTCATCTGTTGTGATGGGAACCGCTTTGTGTCTGAAAAGGGAAAGTTTATTTTATAAATTGAATACAAGCTTAGTAAACATGATCAATGTTTATCATTGAAAATGGTGAAACATTTATCAATCGCATCCTAGCATTATCTCGATAAAAAGATTGACAAGTTAAGGAGTAGACACTAACATTGGCTTGAAAGCTATTGGCCTATACTTTTAGGTATGAGCCCTAAAAGACTAGAAAAGGCTGGAAAAACATACAATTAGGAAAAAAGCATAATAAAGATTCTTAGAGTTTCCCAGACTAATGTATGATAAAGACCAGAGTATGGTGCCACCATACAACCCTGAACATTGTCTGATGTTGTAAAATGAGCTTTATTAAGGTACAAATCACTTTCTGATGCATTTCTCATAGCTTATCCAATTTAGCCAATCTGCATCCTGTCTAGTCTTGTGTTATCTATACATTATTTCATTATTCTTTTAATGGATCATATCTCGCACCAATTTTAAAATTATCGATGTGAGCCTGAATGAATAGATTTTGATTTATCATCATATTATGATGATTATGTTATGATGTTGATGCATGCTGACTTCGCCAAACCACTTTTTGTATATTGTGAGAGGATTCATAAAATTATTTGAAACTCAAAAAAAGAATAAGAAGGCTGTGTCTCATGAGATAGAGCCAATGTGGACATTTTTGACCGGGTGCCATCTTTGACCAGGTGCTATCTTCGACGGGGTGCCATCTTTGACCTCCTGACAGAAAATGGTTTATTCAAGGCAGGTGAAGTTATATAAGGAGATATAACCACCTGCCATTTCATTTATTTTATCCTTTACATATCCAAGCAGAAATACATTTTTTCGAAATCCTTTCTTTCAAGGTGGACGGTTAAAGATCGCACCCGGTCAAAGATGTTCACATTGGCCCGATCTCATGTTGATGCATGCTGACTTCACCAAACCACTTTTTGTATATTGTGAGAGGATCAATAAGGCTATTTGAAATTTAAAAAAGAGAATAAGAAGCAGGTGTTACTTACTGTTGTCGTGAGGGTGGGTCGCGGGGTGGCAGCGGGGGAGGGCTGCCTGAGTTGTAGATGGCCGGGGGGCTGTCACACGGTCCCATCGGGGGCGGCTTGTCAATGGTCGACAGGATGTTGACGTACCACATCGTGCTCATACGGAACGAGCGGTCGTCACGCCGGTTGCTAAGGTGATTGAGGATGTTGCTAACGTCGTAGATCTCCTCCTTGTCGTCTTTGACGTCGTCGTCGGAGTAGGAGCTGATTGGTCGCTTCCAGGTGGGCTGCTTCTTCTTGATGGTTTTACGTGAGTTCCGGGTACGGTTAATGGGCACCAGGCCCCCTCCTACCATCAGGTCCTGGTGCACCTCCGACTCGGGGTCCGAATCATCATCATCATAACCCCAAAGTGCAGAACTGGCCAGGCACTCCATCGACTTGGACTTGACCCGCGTCAAGGCAGCCCTCGGTTGTCGAGGTGCTGCGACAGGCTTCTTAGGGTGCATTGGGGTCAGAAACCTTGTTGGTCTCTGGGGGTCTGATTGTTGTCGTTGTTGTGTTGCCTGTTGTTGGATGTTGCGCCTCGGTAGCGTGGCTGGTTCCGGGACTTGTGTTGAGGGTAGGTAGTCGGCTTGTGTCTTGTCCGCCTGGCGTGGTAATGTCGCCGGTAAGTCTACTTGCCTCTTGGGTGTCGGTGGTGGCGGGGTGGCTGGTTGTTGTGGGTGCCCGTGTGCCACAAACTTATCAATGACCTGAAGAGCGGATGTTGGTGTGTGCCGCTGTAACATGGGTGACTTTGGCGGCCGTTCTGGCGGCACAAAGCGCGGACTGGGCACGGGTCTGGGGGAACCCTCCGGCCTGGAGGGAGGCTCAGGGTGATGCCCGAGGTCAAGAGGCTTGAGTTTGGGATGAAGTCGGTAACCGTTAAGGTGCCCCTTTGGCCTTTTGGTCTCATATTCATCAGTTTTGTCTTGTGTACTGAGAGGCAATGGGGAGTTCTCCACAGAGTCCTCTGGGTACGCCTTGGCGGCATCATCGTAGGTAGGGGGGTAGTCGTTATTACTTACCGATGGAGTTGATGCTATTGCAGGGGGGCTGTTTCGATGCTGTCTTCTCTCTGCTTTCTTTATACACTTTTCCAGTTGTCTTGGAGATACAAGGTCTGAGCCATTCCTGGCTTTAGATTTGGCCGGGGAGGTGTTGGGTACGGGTGAGAGCGGCACGGGTGTGTTAGGGGTCACCTCACCTGGCTCCCCTGGCGGACCATCAGCGCCACATAGACCGTCCACATCGTCCTCATCCGAGCTGTCGACAATGACGGGCTTGTGTTTGTTCGAGACGGACTGCCTGGATTTAAAACGGGGCGGTTCCTCGTTTTGTTTGGGAAATGGGTCGTAGATGGGTGTGGTGGCTAGTCCGGTCATGTTCATCGACAGCGTCCGCGCTATTTCTTTGGCATCTTCTGTCTCAAACACAAGCGGCTCATCTGGAAATAGTAAAGAGCGTTTGGTGAGTGATGATATAGTCAAACTCAGTACTCAGGATGTGTTCAGTTGAATTACCTTTATATCTTGTGTGTTAGCTGCGGCTTGTATACATGCGAATCAGACTTAGACGGTGGGTCCGTAATGCAAAGAATAAAAAAAAGTGTAGCGTTAAGCAGATCAATTTATTCCATGTGGAGAAACAAAGTTACTATGCTTAAGTACTAGAACGGCTGTTCTCCACACCCCCGTGGAAAAACTGATGCTCATTCTCCACAGCTCCATTCTCCATGGTGTAGTTGTGAAACCAATCTTAAAATGTCGTTTTAAAATGGAATTGATCAACTTTCACATGAAATAAACACAGAGATCCACTCAAATCAGTCTGAACTCCTTGTTTCTCCACTCGTGAGACCTTGTGTCGCATCACACTCGGCTGCGCCTCGTGTGATATGACCCAAGGTCCCACTCGTGGAGAAACCTGTTGTTCAGACAGATTATCGTGGACCTCTGTCTATGTCTTACCGAGCTCCTCAAAGCGTATGATGAGGCGCTTGCTGCCCACATACTTGCACTGTATGGCCGACTTGAGGAACCAGTGCCCGAGGGTCTGGGGTCGCTTCTCGGTGCTCACGATGGCCAGGCTCTTCTCTGTCAGGTGCAGCTTGCCGTAACCCTCCCCCCACTCCTGGCCGCACGGACGCAGGTACACGTTCCAGTAACACCCTGTAATAGTGACATAACAAAACACATCAGGTATACACACTCTTCTACACGACCCCCCACCCATACACCCCTCCCCCCCCCCTCCCCCCACTCCTGGCCGCATGGCCGCAGGTACACGTTCCAGTAACACCCTGTAATAGTGACATAACAAAACACATCAGGTATACACACTCTTCTACACGACCCCCCCTGTACACCCCTCCCCCCACTCCTGTCCGCACGGACGCAGGTACATGTTCCAGTAACACCCTGTAATATGAAGACAACATGTCAGCTACATACTCCTTTACAACCCCCTTCACCCCCCCCCTGTACCCCCTCCCCCGATCCTGACTCATTTTGGAATAAAAGCATGCACGCTTTTATTCCCCCCATTGAAAATACAGTAGAAAAGACCATGGTTAGAGGACAATGGATCCTTTTGTGACCTATTTACACCCATTAATGACATTTATTTGACCTCTTTTCTCTAAATATCATACTTTTACCGTGTTTGCATTTCATTTAAGTAAGATTCAGAATTTGAAGATAATACAGATATGCCCACTTTAGGGATCGATCATATTTTAACAACATGTGGGGTGGTGGGTTTTCGAACGGAGCGCGAAATTTTTTCACATCCCCCCGGGAGAGGGGTCAAATTTTTTATGGCCCCCCCCTTTTACGGTCTAAAATCAGCTCACGTGTTTGAAGAATAGTAACACAGGCTTTTTAGCCACAAGAGGGGTCCAAATTTGTTTGCCCCCCTCCCCGCAGGTCAAGGGGGTCCAAATCTTTTTGCCCCCCCCCCGTTGTTAAAAAATGATCACTCCCTAAAAAGGTGCAGGTTGTGTACCGTAAAACCTCGCGTATAAGCCTTACTCGCGTATAAGCCGCACCCCGACTTTGGGCCGATCCTATAAGCTGCACCAGCTGCAGGGATCTGGTTATGGTCACTTTAGTTCTGTACTATAGGAGCAAAATCTCGCGTATAAGCCGCACCTGGACTCTGTACCGATCCTATAAGCCGCACCAGCGATCTGATTCACGTACTAGCCGCGGCTTATACGCGAAGTTTTACGGTACTCACGGTAGCCGAGCTCCTTGGTTAGCTTCTTGCGCCAGGCCTCGATGGTCCTGAAGGCCTGTAGCGGGTTGTTGTCCTCGTTGTCCATGAAGAACTCGACCGTGTCCTTAGCCGTGAAGAAGAGGCGCAGGAAGGTCTGGTGCCGCTCCTTCTCCCACAGCTTCCACCTGGTGAGCACACCGTGAACCATGCATTAGCACTTTAAGGACGGCATGATACATTAATGCGTCATCCTGTTGGTCTTCATGATGCATGAATAAAGCCCTGGTGAGTAACTCACCAGGGCTGCATTCATGCACCATGACGATCCTATGAGGTTGATAAACTCCTGTAGGGTCTTCATGATGCACTAATGCAGCCCTGGTGAGTAACTCACCAGTGATGCATTCGAGCATCATGCTGACCCTATGAGGTTGATAAACTCCTGAAGGGTCAGCACGATGCATCAATGCAGCACCGGTGAGTTACTCACCAGGGCTGCATTGGTGCATCATGACGACCAATGTCATCCATTAGCAACATTCATCCTTAAAGAGTTGCTTCAATGTCATGATGACCTTTCTGAGACATTGACATGGCATGTACTGGTCGAGATTTAAGTTGCTTAAAAAGTGACATTCAACTAATAAAAAGTTTGTTTAAATGCCAATGCTTGTGCGATGCACTCCTGGTGAAAGATACATTGAACTATGCATTATAATGTGCATATCTACAAGGCCTTGGGGCTTTTTCAGGCCTACGGGCACTGCCCGGAGTGCATAGTTTGGGCTACTTTCACTGTTGTATGTTAGATATTGGTAAAGTTATCAGTCCAATTCCTTTATGCTTGTATTGGAGTGGTAATGGCAATAGTGTTTATGAATAAATTATGCTAATCAGTATAACAGGAGTATTTTTCGTGTACAGGATATGGTATAATCAGGACTGAATGCTCATCCGGCGCTATTTAAACCTCATTTTCTGTTTGCTGAGTTATGTATGATGAAGGTAATCCTGCAGTACCGGCGAGTAACTCGCGAGTAACTCACGCGTAATCTGAGATTAACTTGCGAGTAACTCACGAGTAACTTGCAAGTAACTCTCAAATAACGAGTGAATAACAAGCGAATAACTCGATGGTTCTGCAGTCGCAAGAGGAGTATTAGTTTGTTGTTGTCTGGTGAAGCCAAGCACAAAGTGATAGTGAGGCTAACGGAGAGCGTCATGTCAAATACTCCTGTCACCTGTCATTCAGACCCTCATTCAGCTGCATACCGTTGAGATAAAGCACCTGTCTTTTAAAGAGTTCTGGTCTTGAATAAGCGCTGGGGGTACAGGGGCAAATGTTTCTCAAGCAATAAAACCTTACCTTAAATAAGTGCCTGTCTTGTATAAGCACCAGCGATAAGAGCCCGCGGATAAGATTCCCACCAAATTGAAGAGCGCCCAAGCTACGGTACGGTAGGGCTTCAATGTGCTAGACCCTTTGTGGCATCAAGCATGCAGGGAGACACTAACACTGGCCCAGGGGCCAATGGCTCATAATTTAGTGTCTGGGCCCCTGGTATTCTTTATTCTTTCCACGGGCCAGAGTGGCCCGAGTAGCCCACAGGAGATTGTGCGTGATATTTGAGGAGAACATTCATGAGTTTGTCGTGATTAAGTTCAGCAATCAGAGCTGCTGGAGGAGACTGTTAAGGGTCCAAAAAACAAATGTTCTGTGAGGCAACCTTACACCCTATATTTGGGTGCAGATATTACTTAGGTACTCTTGTTCCATATTCTTTCTGAAGGAAGGCTCTGGTGACAACCACAAAGACCTTGAACTTGGAGTTTGCTGGGTTTGGGCAGGCACTGCTGGTATCTTGGAACCAGTGAGTAGGAACCAGAATGTATGATGGTAGATTTACCATCATACTTTTTGGTCGTAATTCTGGTTCCTCTTCTTTGGTTCCAAGCTAACCACAGGGACTGCTCAAACCCAGCAAAATCCAAGTTCAAGGTCATAGTGGTGGTCACCACCCAGCCAGCATTGGTCCCTGGGGCTCATATGTGTTTTACTTGGGCCAACCCAGATGGGCTAGCCCAGGAAAACTTTTCCCCATAAATACATTGTAAATATTTCAAAACATGCTGATATCTGATAATCCTCCAAAAATCACCATTTATTGTACATTTTTATAGTTTCTATTTAATCTGGGCTCGGGCTGGGCACTTTGAATCTGGGCTGGCTCATTTGGAATCCCACTGGTAGCCCTGGACAAAAAGGACCATAACCCAGATATGGGCAAATCAGCTTGCCCACATAAAAACACATATGGGTCCCACTAAGCAATGCTGGCTGGGCAACGCCTTTCTTCGAAGGAACAAGAGTATCGCTCTTAGATGGGAACAGCGGATGCTGGATGGCATCACACATGTGTAGCACCCGAGACTCCTCATAATTGGTTAGTGGTATAAGTTCCTTGTTGACATTCTTTGTGACCCGTAAAGCCCAAGGGAGTGAAACATACCAGAACCCAATTAAAGATGACGGTCAAGCAGAATAGAAACAGGATCTGATCTACTAGCGGTTTAGTTCTCTAGTTAGACTATCATCTATCTAGTCTACATTAATAATGTAAAACTGATTTGCTATCTGGCTTTTGTGAAGTTTACAGGTTTTTTCTTTGGCAGATATATGTGAAAGTTTTATATTTATTAGTACTGTTCATTGACGGAATATTACGATGAGAAATAAAACTAATACCAACCCAAACCATGGAAATATCTTTTTGCCGAGAGATATTCTCCTGCTGCATAGAGAGACGGGGGTTCACACAAAAACACATAAAGAAGTAAGATACACCATTTATATCGTTGAGTTACTTACCAAGGCTACATTCATGCATTATGATACCTCGGACATGTGCGGTTCTTAGGGAGTGGTCATTTATTAATAACAGGGGGGGGGGGAAGGGGGTTGGTGGATTTGGGGGGGACCGAAAAAATTTGGACCCCTCTTGAGGGGGAACCAAAAATATTGCACCCCTTTTTTAAGGTGGAAAAGGCCCGCGTTACTATAGCTCAAAGGGGTCAGCCGCGCTGAATTTCAACTTGCCTGTAGGGGGGACAAAACATTTCGACCCGCTCACACGGAAATCCACCGACCCCCCCTGTTGTTAAAAAATGACCACTCCTTTAATGCGCTGACTATCCTACCTCTAAAGTCATGCCTAATCAGCCCTACTTAAACAGTATGTTAATAAAGGAGTGGCCATTTATCAATCACAAGGGGGTGGTGGGTTTCTTTTTTTGGGGGGGGAGGGGGAGAGAGCATAACAAATTCTGACCCTCTTGAGGGGGGCATTAGCCCCTTTTTTCTAAATATCATACTGGTACAGTTAGGAGTGTTATTGGTATTCTATTTATTTCGATTCCGATTATCACTATTTTAGTCTCCATTTTTCGATTATATTGATTTATTTTAACTTGAGATCAATGGTGAAAATTATGCTTGAAAATTAATATTTTCAGTTGTTTATAACAACTGTGGGGATTCTGTATTGTACATGTAGCATACTGGGTATATGTAGAACTGCTAAAGACAATTGGTTGTAATGGATTGATAATTAGAATATATTTTGATTTACAATCTTCAGTAAATTAATCTAAATATTAGGCTTTTAAGTACATCAATTTAAAACGTATAAATAAGTTAGTTTTAGTTGGAATTTTTACACAATTCTTTCAGTTTTGGAAAGGTAAATCCCTACACTATCAGAGTGTTTAAGAGGTGTATTGATATAAGGCTTTTGTCGATGCGATAATCAGAATTCCGTAAATGTCGGTGTATCGATTTGGGGGGTATCGATGACAGTCCTAGGTACAATGTAGGGAATACACTTAAGTAAATTTAGAATTTAGAAAAAAATCTGATATAGCGACCTTACGGGATTAAGGTGGCTGTCTATGATGGGTGAAGAATAATTCAATTTACTTCAATTTCACCCCAACATGTACCTTAACTGTATACCGTAACATCTCTCTGATAAACCGACCTCCCTTATCAGCCCGACCCTATACTTTGATAAGGATTTATAAGCCATTATTTGAATCGTTTTAAACTATAATGACTATATCAAAAACTGTACTTCCCACCCCCTTCCCCAGTTGGAACCAAAATTATAAAGCCGAATTAGGCCCCAAATCCCCCCAAAAAGCTCGGCTTATTCGTGAGATATTACGGTCTATACTGTGTGTACACGCTAAGAACAGCGTGTTGTAGGGAACATGCATGAGGAGTTACACACACAAATTTGCAACACACTTTATAGATCAACACACATTTGGCAAAGGATGTGTAATGTGTAGTGTGTTACACCAAAATGTATGTTAAAAGTGGCTGCAGAAAAGTGTGTTGATAAGTGTGTAAACGTAACACACTGTTCTTAGAGTGTAACGTTACTCGCCAGGGCTGCATTTCCGGGGGGGGGGGGGGGTGGCACTCCCTCAGCATTACTGACTATGTGTGAACATGATTCCAAGGGAAAGGGTCTGTTTTTGGGCCCTAGGCACGGACACGGGAGGGTCCTTGATAAGGGGTGCATTTTAAGCAAATTTGGGGAGAAAGCGCTACATTTTCAGACCTTCATGTCTTTTTGTAAGGTCTTTTTTACTTTATTTTTCTACAATATTTCTTGGTCACCCTATTTTCTCAGGGTCACCCTGTGATTAGGGTATATTTTTCAGGGTCATTCGTGATTAGGGTCCGTTTTTCTGGTAAGTTTACCTTGAAAAGGGTATGCTTTAAAAAAAATTGTCCCTTGATAAGGGTACCAAATTTAGGGTGATGTTCGCACAAAGTGACTATAGAAAAGATAGGGAGTGGCCCACCGGGCTACATTTACACATCATGACAACCAAGGGCACGATGCACTAATGCGTTATGCCTTAAAGAGTTAAATACAGGTAGTATGTGTGTAGTCAGTGAGTGAGTTGGTCCCTGGTTACATGTGTAACGTACCTTGCCGCCTTCTTGCTGCTGCCGACCTCCAGGCCGCAGAACTCGTTCTTCTTGAAGGTCAGCTGCTCCTGCAGCGACTTCTCATCGCTCGCACGGAACATGCGCACAAAGTAATGGCCTGCAGGGAATCAGAACGACATGTGTCAACAAAATACCGGCCTGCGGGGAAAATGGTGTTAGGCCTCTCCAAATAATGTCCATCCCATCGCATTCTTAGCACTCTAAGCTTTAATTTGATACAAAACATGCCCATAAAAGTTGTTTGGAGGAATAAAAAAGATTATTTTAATTTAAAAAAAAAAGATTATAAATAAAAGTTGTAAAAAATTCAAAAAAAAGAAGTTTATCCCTCCAAAGAACTTTTTTAGATAGCCGGTCATAGACGGGACCCGGTAATAGACGGCACCTGGTCATAGACGGCACCAGGTCATAGACAAACACATTGGCCCGAGTTCGTGAGACACAGCCTAATACTTATTGATACCATATATATATATATTATTATAATGTTATAAGAACCCAGGTAGCTTGCCAGTCATAGATTGCACTGGTCGTAGATTGCACCTGGTCATAGATTGCACCTGGTCATAGATTGCACCGGGTCATAGATTGCACCCAGTCATAGATTGCACCCAGTTATAGATTGCACCCAGTCATAGATTGCACCCAGTCATAGATTGCACCCGGTCATAGATTGCATCCGGTCATAGATTTTCATCTTGTATGGATTTGATAAGACACAGCCTGTAGTGCCTGAGGCTGTCTCCAGGTGGCAGTACTCACCGGCTTGGAAGCTGGTGGACGTGTAGTTGCCGAACACCACGTAATACTGAAAGGTAAAAGGACGCCGTTAGACCCAGGTTCTGTCAACATACAATGTATTACACCATTTATTTTTAAAGTGTTTTTATCTAAGGTAATACAGGAATTATATAAAGACATAATTTGTCACTGCATGGGATCGGCAATGCCCTTCTGAGGCCAAGGCCATTTTTGGGTTATTCATATTCTAACTATAGTGTAATGGCGTCAATTATATTTCATCACACTTGTATAGATACCCACTTTTTAGTGCATAGATGGGTATCATTTGGATGAGGATAAGTTGATAACAGTTCACAGACCATGTATTATACAGGTATATCGGGTAATGTTTTTAGAATGTTAACATTCTAGTCTATTATAGTGTACTGTAGTGGCCCGTTTAAGCGCCCCTGCGCTTATTAATATCAACTTATTAATTTCAACTCCCTGTTTATCCCTACGCTTATACAGGGTCCTGCGCTTATATGAGTCCCTTTAAAGAGAAATTTTGGATTTCCTAGACCTAGACCTAGACCTAGACCTAGACCTGCGCTTAAACGAGACCTGCGCTTATTTGAGACCCCTGCGCTTAAACGGGCCATTACGGTATATGAGTTTGAGTTGAGTTAAAGCGTTGGAACTGTTTGTTGCTGAAACTCATTTACATGATGTTAATAAGCAATACACTCTAAGAAAGGTGTGTTGTAGGAACATGTAACACACATGAATTCACGACACACCTTTGAGATCAACAACTTCTGGCAAAAGGTGTGTAGTGTGTTACCAAAAAATGTGTCTTAAATGGGGGTGCAAAATAGCATGCTAAAATGTGTGTAAACATAACACACTGTTCTTAGAGTGTATAGGGCCGACATATAACCCTTATAACCCTTGTTATAATAATTGCGGATCACACGGTAACTTGTTTGTATAAATGTAGATTGCATAACAGGATTATTATTCAGTGTAGAGATAGGAATAAAGCTGAAATGTACAACTTTCATGCCTTTTGAGAAATATCTATGAACTTTGATTACTTCTAATAGCCACATCTGTTTACATTGATTTGGTACCAAGCTTATTGAGTATATATAACTAATATATGTCAACTAGCAAGAAATACTAGAGGCATGTACCATTGTGTCATTCAGCGTACATGGATAAATGCCAATTTAGGCTTGTATCGAAGAAACGTCTTCATGGGATTCTGCCCCAGCCCCCACTCGTGACATACAACAGAGACGGTATCAATGGGTGGTGGCATATGTTTATATATATAATATATATATATACATATATATATATATATACATATATATATATATATATATATATATATATATATATATATATATATACACTCTAAGAATAGTGTGTTACGTTTACACACTTATCAACACGCTTTTATGCAGCCACTTTTAACACACATTTTGGTGTAACACACTACCCACTACACACTCTTTACCAAAAGGGTGTTGATCTCAAAGGTGTGTTACAAATATGTGTGTGTAACTCCTTATGCATGTTTCCGCAACACACTGTTCTTAGAGTGTGTATATATATATATATATATATATATATATATATATATATATATATATATATATATATATATATATATATATATATATATATATATATATAGCTGGCCCAAGATATGAGCGGCAGTGGAACAGGTTTGCCCTTCTCCCCTCTTCCACCATATCAATATACAGACAGTTTGGCAGGTGCATATAGTTATATACAACATAAACATTACGTGTTGGCAGGGGCTGGGTTGGTAACATCCCAACACGACGGTTCCATCCTGGTAACCAGGGGTTGTTGTGTACATCTTGGTTTGTTGTGAGGACCGGCTACTGGTATATATATATTGCCCTTTAACAGGTGGAAGACTGCCTGGACTTACAGTACAGCCTGCGTAACACACCCAGCCCGTTTTCACAGGTCACTCAGCCTGGAATACAGGGCTGTTCATAAGCAGAACTGTGTTTTTACTATAGCTTTTATATAATCATATTTGCGATTTTTATGTGATATTTGCTAAGAATAAACTCATATAGAGGATGTAGATCAGTACATCACCCTCCAACTTATGGATGCAGTTTGTGCCTGGTCCACTGCATTTTTGAATAATTACATGTTTAAATTGGTATTTTATCATAAGAGCAGGCATAACAGTTGCCTCTGCTTGGAGAAGGTGTGAAAGCCTGAGCCCCAGCCTGCTGTACCAGGGTCATGTGCTGGGAGAGTGTGAACAACCTGTACAAACACCCTGCCTGTAAAGACTCCCGGCCTGTTAAACCAGCCTGGGCAGCCTGAATTAGCAGGCTGCCTGGAAATACAGGCCAGGCTGTATTACTGGTCTAGTCTTCCACCTGTTTAACCCTTTCACCCTTTCACCCTTTAAGGACAGATGTCGCTAGAAGATTACATGTACTGTCATGATGCATCAATGCGAGTAACTCGCCAGGGCTGCATTGGTGCATCGTGCCAACCCTACGGCAGTGTCTCAGCATGATGCTTGAATGCAGCACTGGCAGGTTATTCACCCGGGCTGCATTCATGCATCATGATGACCCAGGGCATGATGCATTTAGGTATCATGCCCTCCTTAAATGGTGAAAGGCTGCATAATGATTTAAAGCATCATGCCCTTGGTCGTCATGATTCATGTATGCAGCCCTGACAAGTAAAACACCAGTGCTGTATTCCAGCTTCATGCCGACCCGGGGAACAAATTCCTGTGAATTTCCCCTGAATAACACGGGTTGAACTGGGGTCAGTCCCAGGAATAACCTGGGTTCTATTTGGGAAAACTTCTTTTTCCCTTTTTTCTTTTTTTACATTTTTGATGGAAAAAATGTGCTAAAATTGGGAGAAATATAGGCAAATCTGGTATTAAATTAAAGCTTACGTTGTCAGTAATGCAGTCAGCTAGGAATAACTTTCATTATATCAACTTTTGCTGCCAGATTTCCCTATGCATTCAAGCCCCAACTATTTAAATACACAACTTTACATACCCTTTACATCTATGCAAACAGCACAGGGTAGATGAGGGCTTTGTTAGATGAGTTTTTTTCAGGTTCATATAGGTGGCATATAGGCACATACTCTAAGAACAGTGTCTTACGTTTACACACATTTCAAAGTGCTTTTTGCAGCCACTTTTAACACCCTTTTTACACACTACACACCTCTTGCCAAAAGTGTGTTGATCTCGAAAGTGTGTTGCAAATTGGTGTGTGTCACTCATTATGCATGTTCCTACAACTCACATTTCTTAGAGTGCAGGGGGTACTTGATATATGGGGAGTAAACCCCTAAATTTGACATGGCAACATGGCCTTTTCTCAAAATCGACATGCAACATGAGGCTTAGTGACATGCGACATGAGGCTTAAAAAGATATGAAAAGGGGAAAGAACATTTCTTAAAATCAACATATGGGACTTGAGCATTATTAAGCAACAAAGACATGCGACATGGCTATTTCTTGAAATAGACATGGGTGACGACCCCCCCCCCCCCCTCATCTATACCCCCTGATATATATTAGCAACATATAGGGACATGTTTTTCTCCCTCGCCTTTAGCTTACTATAGGTACTTAAAGACGTTCATGTAAAAAGGCTTTCCTTGTGCGAGGAGTGAGGCAGTCGTGACTTTGCATGGGCGGTGACTCGTGTCATTATATAGGTATACGTGTTGTCACACACACCACTGAACCTCACCTTATGTCATATACGTCTAATCTAAAGCCATAATAGTAGCAAGTTTAGCCTTTAGCTCTTTAAGGACAAATACCACTAAAAGATGATAACTCGCCGGGGCTACATTCATGCATCATGACGACCCTTCAGGAGTGTCTATACACTGTAGGGTCAGCATGATGCTTGAATGCAGCATTGGCGAGTTACTCGCCAGAGCTGCATTCATGCATCATGACGACTAAGGGCATATTGCAGTAAAGGCATCGTGCCGACCTTAAAGGGTTAAGGATGCCACAATCACTCAATATGTCGCGATCATTTAGTGGCAGCGGAACAACATTAAAGTGAGAAACAATAACTTTGCAAACTCAGAACTGGGTGTCATGGTGCATTGGTGACTAACTCGCTGGAATTGGATTGGTATATGATACATGCTGCTTCAGGAGTGTATCTAGGATGGGCACTATGCATAAACACAACCCTGATGGCTCCATCATAACAAGAAAGAGCACAGCACATTTAGGGAAGGATCACTTTTTAACAATAATGTTAATGCACCACCCTAACCATCCCCTCCCCCCCCCCCCCTTGATAAAAAATGATCACTCCCTTACGCTCTATGTCACCCGTAAAGAGCTAGTTGAGTGTCCTGTTTTAGTGCCTTATAGAGTTCTCGCAAGGACCATATATAGATTAATCGACATCGCGGTAGACCATGGCCTGATCTAACAGACTGTCACTTACTTTCAGGACAACAGATACAACCTGACATGTCTGACCTACTTGTGTGTTTATATGTGTGGTGAACAACTGAATGGAGGGCTTCCTCATATTGCATGAATCCCCACTGGTCTGAATCTAATATAATTATTACATCTCACTTCTCATCATCCATACATCACCCCTAAATCACCAACACATCACACACACATCACACACACACCACCCACACATCACCCACACACCACCCACACACCACCCACACACCACCCACACATCACCCATACATCACCCACACATCACCCACACACCACCCACACATCACCCACACATCACCCACACATCACCCCTAAATCACCCACACATCACCCGCACATCACCCGCACATCACCCACACATCACACACACATCACCTACACATCACACACATCACACACACACCAACCACACATCACCCACACATCACCCAAACATTACCCACACATCACACACACATCACCCACACATCACCCACACACCACCCACACACCACCCACACGCCACCCACACATCACCCATACATCACCCACACATCACCCACACACCACCCACACATCACCCACACATCACCCACACATCACCCCTAAATCACCTACACATCACCCGCACATCACCCACACATCACCCACACATCACCCACACATCACACACATCACACATACCAACCACACATCACCCAGACATCACCCACACATCACCCACACATCACCCACACATCACCCACACATTACCCACACATCACACACACATCACCCACACATCACCCACACACCACCCACACACCACCCACACACCACCCACACATCACCCATACATCACCCACACATCACCCACACACCACCCACACATCACCCACACATCACCCACACATCACCCACACATCACCCCTAAATCACCCACACATCACCCGCACATCACCCACACATCACACACACATCACCCACACATCACCCACATCACACACACACCAACCACACATCACCCACACATCACCCACACACCACCAACACATCACCAACACATCACCCATACATCACCCGCACATCACCCGCACATCACACACACATCACACACACATCACACACACATCACCCACATCACCCACACATCACATCACCCACACATCACCCACACATCACATCACCCACACATCAGCCACACATCAGCCACACATCACATCACCCACACACCACCCACACACCACCCACACACCACCCACACACCACCCACACCACCCACACATCACCCACACATCACCCACACATCACACACACATCACCCACACATCACACACACATCACACACACATCACACACACACCACCCACACACCACCCACACACCACCCACACATCGTCCACACATCACCCACACATCACCCACACATCAGCTCTACATCACCCACACATCACCCACACACCACCCACACATCACCCACACATCACCCACACATCACCTACACATCACCCACACATCACCCACACATCAGCTCTACATCACCCACACATCACACACACATCACACACACATCACCCACACATCACACACATCACACACACACCACCCACACATCACCCACACACCACCCACACATCACCCACACATCACCCACACATCACCCACACATCACCCACACATCAGCTCTACATCACCCACACATCACCCACACCTTACCCACACATCACCCACACATCACCCACACATCACCCACACATCACCCACACATCACCCACACACCACCCACACATCACACACACATCACCCACACATCACCCACACATCAGCTCTACATCACCCACACATCACCCACACATCACCCACACCTTACCCACACATCACCCACACATCACCCACACATCACCCACACCTTACCCACACATCACCCACACATCACATACACATCAGCTTTACATCAGCTCTACATCACCCATGTGGGGGAAGGGGGAGAATGATTATTCCATTTTCTGTAAACAGGCCCTATGTTATATGAGCGACATTCAACCCAAAGGTCTTTATTTTGAGGATAAGGTGTATAAGGATAGATTTAGGAATGGTGGAAACATTCCCAAAGTGACATATTTCATTTCATTTCAGACTTATAGTTCATGGTACATGTCCTGAGAGAGGTAACCACAGCAGCAGTGGCCCTCAAGGCGTCCTTGTATAACGGGGAAGTTACCGAGTCAGGACGTGGCAAGGGGCCAGCTTTCTTTTAAAGCATTATTTTTAGAATCATGAGAAAAGTAAAAAGGGGAGATCTCATGTTGTGAAGTGGTTATTTAGTAGTGTTTGTCTAATGGAGCCATTATGTCATACAAAGAATTCCCTCCCTTCTAATCTCTAACAGGATGACGATTCGGAAAGCTGAAGGTGAAAAAGTACGTCCTATCCCCTTTAGTGCTACCCTTTACTGGGGAAATTTTAATTTAAAAAAAGGTTTGACGTTAGGCCACTTAAAAAAGATAAAATGGTTTCTCATCACTGCGCGCATCATAAAAATGCTTATTTCTGATGAAAAATATGATAAAAATAGACAAATATTGGGATATTTGGTATCAAATCAAAGCTAATCATGCCAGTAATGCAGTGGAATAGAAATAACTTATATTTTCCCTACTTTTAAAGATCCATAAATTCTTAACTACTAAAATGTGGATTTTGGTCATGAAAAACGTCCATTATCCCTTACATTTTAGGCCGAGAGTTTAAAATTAAAAAAAAAAAAAAGCCTCCCTCATCACATTTTCCAGACCTTGGTGATGAGAAACCACTTTTTTTTTTGAGTGACCTTAGCCTAAGGAGAAAGAAACAGTTTCCGATTAACCCCGTACCCTCGTGATACATGAATGCAGCCCTGGCGAGTTACTAGCCGGGGCTGCATTCATGTATCATGATGACAGGGCTGGCATGATGCATGAATGCAGCACTCGTAAGTTACTTGAGACAGGGTGGCATGCATGCATCATGAAGAAACGGCATGATGCATGAATGCATTATGCTGCCCTTAAAGGATTGAAAACTATAATCCTGTCACCCAATCATGCCGAGCTAAACATTGCATTTTAGTCAAGACCAGAGATGGCTGTGTCTCACGAACTTGGGCCAATGTATTTGTCTATGACTGGGTGCTGTCTATGACCGGGTGCCGTCTATGACCGGGTACCGTCTATGACCGGGTGCGTCTATGACCGGCTCTCTAAAAAAGTTGTTTGGAGGTATAAACTTTTATTTTTTAATTTATTTTTACAATTTTTATTTATAAATTTATTTATTTTTAATTTAAAAAATCTTTTTTATTCCTCGAAACAACTTTTTTAGATAGCCGGTCATAGACGGCCCCCGGTCATAGACGGCCCCCGGTCATAGACCGCACCCGGTCATAGACAAACACATTGGCCCAGGTTCGTGAGACACAGCCAGATATTGGTGAAACCCTCATGAGTTTGGTGAAACCCCCTATTGGGAAATGTAATTGATTATTCTCAATTATAGGTGTTAGCTCATTAACATCACACCATTCAAACAACACCTTAATGGTCATCTAGGAGCAGCTCTCCCCTGCTGACAATAACACTCTCAGACATCCCAGGTTTACAGTGGTCAGTTATAACAAACAGTGGACCCTGGAGGTGGTAAAGATGACCATATAGGTCAATTTGGAGTGCTGGTTACACTCACTTAATTTTACCAATTAAGTTTTTCATTGGCTGCTTCGCCAAATTCTCCGGTCTTGACTATACCTCTGTGAATTTCCGTGCAATGTTGGGATTTTCCCTCACCATTACCTTGGCCTATAAATAGACACACCAGGTTGACACCCAAACATCAGCCATATATCACCCCTACGTCAGCTTTCACTAATAGAGAGTTTTAGCTGAACGTAGACCTAGACCTAGACGTACTGCTACGTGTTGCCTGGTAACCATTCTATGACGTCATCAATTTGTGCGGTCTTTGCTGCGTCCAGTGAGTGCTACGCACGTCATGGTGCACATAGGAAAGCAGATTGATACATTCACTACTACTTAACTATACTTGCATGAATGTAGCCCTAGCGAGTAACTCGCCAGTGCTGTATTCAAGCATCATACCCTATGGGGTTGAGACACTCCCAAAGGGTCGGCATTGGTGCGTCATGACAGGTAACATCCATCCTTAAAGGGTTAGGTTTTTTTAAAATTATAAAAACAGACTAAACAAGAATATAAACAGGGAAGTCAGAGACAGTGAGGGTCAAGTATCAGATAGCGGAAGATACCCGCAGATACCCGCAAAAGATGATACCCTATCAGTCCCTCTAAGGGCCGCATACTGCATTAATGCATCATGCCCTTAGTCAGCATGATGCATTAATGCAGCCCTGCCAAGTGTACTCACCAGGGCTGATGAAGAGTATCATTTACGGGGCTGATACATTCCCGCAGGGTCAGCATGATGCTCGAATGCAGCGAGTTACTCGCCAGGGCTGCATTCATGCATCATGAGGTGAGGATTTTTCCTATACCATTTAAAAAAATTAAAAAAATTAAAAAACATATGTTGGTCGGGTTCCACCGGGGGGTCACCCATTTCTGGCCGATTGGGATGGTGACCAAGGGCATGAGGCATTAATACACGATGCGGCCCTTAAATGGTTAATTTCCCTCTGAGGAGGCTGATAGATCAGCACACAGACAAGACGCACTGATAGCGTATGTACGCTATGCCTTGTGGGCACAAAATTCAGTATAACATTGAATCAACGCTGAATCAATATTGAATCAACATTATCAACCAGTTTTCAATGTTGGTTCAATGTTCTGTGCCCACTGGGTTATGTATTAGATAGACTATGGTTATGAAAAGGTATGTAGAATTAACCACAGCTTGCTGGTAGGGGCCAGACGAGGGCAAAGCCCAAGTCGCCCTACCAGCAAGCTGTGGTTAATTCTAATACCCTTTTCATAACCATTGTCTATCTGACTTAACCTTCGGTTATGTAAAATAACCAAGGTGTGAAATGCTTTGTCTTAGCCCTCCACCGTAGGTTAAAGTCTATTAACCCGTTAAGTGCAGCATAGTGCTTTAATGTGCTATGCCCTTTGTCGGCATCATGCAGCTCTGGCGAGTAACTCGCCAGAGCTGTATTCATGTATGATTGCGACACTGCATGGTTGATACACTCCCTACAGGTCGGCATGATGCACCAATGCAGCACTATATAGACAAAGGTGCACGAGTAGAGTTCTTCACTGAGGGTTATTTCACGAGGCGAAGCCGAGTGAAATAACCCTCAGTGGGGAACTCTACGAGTGTTCCTTTGTGTTTATTTCATGTAACTATTAACAATATTCATCAAAATTCCACTTAATTGCAGATTTACCGTGGTTAGATCAACAATTTTGTTGATTTGATAGGCCGTGAAATACGGGGGAGGGTTATTTCACAGGGGTTGTTAAATACAGCCCATACTTGGTTAAGTCAATGGGAGTGCCGTATTCACTATGAAATAAAGTGAGATACTCAGCACTGCCTTAGGGCATCATGATGACAAATGGACGAGACTTTATTAAAGAGCTGAACATGTTTAAGTACCACCCCCGTCCGCTAGGATACTGACAGGTAGCTACACCCCCCCCCCCCCCTCACACACACTTCTCTGTTAATCGTGATATCTAGCCAGGCTATGTCAGCATTTTAGCACTCCATTGGATTAGCCTTGAGTGCTTGATAGGAACAGATAAACCAAAAAGGCTAGATGAAACTATGTACTTTTTCTCGATTTTTCTTTCTTATTTTAGTTGAATTAATGTTTCTATCCCTTTATATGTCATATACGTTCTCTCTATTATACTTGTTACGGTTGAATACTGAGGTTTTATGTAACCAAGAGTCACTTATATTATACGTCGTCATGGGACCTGGTATACGTCCAGCACGCAGCTCATTTGTCACACTGAGATCCCTGCCCTACATGACATCCCCTTTTTTGCCCTATTTTCTCCTTTCTTGGTAATTTGTTTCCGGGTCTTAATTTAGCTCTTACGATGGCGTGTAGGTCTAATATGGAGGAGGGTGGGGGAGAGGGTACCAAATAACGAGGAATTTAAGATATAGCCAGTCATGTATACACTCACTCTAAAAAGTGAAACCAAAAATGAGACCTTTCATACTGTAAACCAACAGTACATTCAACTGCCCATGTACACTAATACTGTAGTATATACTGTAAAACTACAGTAGATTCTACTGCCCATGTACACTAATACTGGAGTATATAGAATCTACTGTAAAACTACAGTACATTCTACTGCCCATGTACACTAATACTGTAGTATATAGAATCTACTGTAAAACTACAGTAGATTCTACTGCCCATGTACATTAATACCGTAGTATATACTGTAAAACTACAGTAGATTCTACTGCCCATGTACACTAATACTGTAGTATATACTGTAAATCTACAGTACATTCTACTGCCCATGTACACTAATACTGTAGTATATAGAATCTACTGTAAAACTACAGTAGATTCTACTGCCCATGTACATTACTACCGTAGTATACACTGTAAAACTACAGTACATTCTACTGCCCATGTACACTAATACTGTAGTATATAGAATCTACTGTAAAACTACAGTAGATTCTACTGCCCATGTACATTAATACCGTAGTATATACTGTAAAACTACAGTAGATTCTACTGCCCATGTACATTAATACCGTAGTATACACTGTAAAACTACAGTACATTCTACTGCCCATGTACATTAATACTGTAGTATATAGAATCTACTGTAAAACTACAGTAGATTCTACTGCCCATGTACACTAATACCGTAGTATACACTGTAAAACTACAGTAGATTCTACTGCCCATGTACACTAATACTGTAGTAGGGTAAAATGGGGCAATATCGCGCACCTGGGGTATATCACGCATTTTTGTCTCTATGACGTCATAGAGAAGGTGAATAGTGATAGAGTAAATGTAAAAAATGTTTTTATAGGATAAATAACCACAGAATATGATCAAATCAAGAAATTACATTTTACCTTAATTTTTCTGCCTTTCATGGGGTATTAAAGTGCTAGGTGCGTGATACAACCCTGAAGTAACCCTTTCCCCCTAATTTCTAATTAATTAGGGTATTTTTTATAAAAGGAAACTCACTAACAACATTCAGGCAGCATTCACAGAAGAAATAATTGGACATGGGTGAGCAATACCCATAGCTATGGATGCATATCTCTTGAAAATAAAGTATGGGGGATTTTGAACTGTTTCTCGAATTATTTTCATGGAATGTAGGTGTACAAAGGATGATGCATGATATAACCCTAATATATGCGTGATATAACACTGTGGTGCGTGATATAACCCTGAAGAAAAATATAAATAGGACCTATCTTCTCCATCCACTAGGAACAATTAAATTGTATAAATATAATGATATTTTGCTTTTATTAGACATACTGGGACATAAGATGCATGCAAAAATAGAAAAAATAGTTACCAACTAGTTTTCTTTTATTCTGGATGATTCCAACCAATATTAAGGCTTATTTTTAGGGTTAGATGCGCGATATTGCCCCATTTTACCCTATATAGAATCTACTGTAAAACTACAGTAGATTCTACTGCCCATGTACACTAATACTGTAGTATATACTGTAAATCTACAGTAGATTCTACTGCTCATGTTCACTAATACTGTAGTATATACTGTAAACCAACAGTATATTCTACTGCCCATGTACACTAATACTGTAGTATATACTGTAAATCTACAGTACATTCTACTGCCCATGTACACTAATACTGTAGTATATACCGTAGAACTACAGTAGATTCTACTGCCCATGTACACTAATACTGTAGTATATACTGTAAATCTACAGTACATTCTACTGCCCATGTACACTAATACTGTAGTATATAGAATCTACTGTAAAACTACAGTAGATTCTACTGCCCATGTTCACTAATACAGTAGTATATACTGTAAATCTACAGTACATTCTACTGCCCATGTACACCAATACTGTAGTATATACTGTAAAACTACAGTAGGTTCTACTGCCCATGTACACTAATACTGGAGTATATAGAATCTACTGTAAAACTACAGTAGATTCTACTGCCCATGTTCACTAATACAGTAGTATATACTGTAAATCTACAGTACATTCTACTGCCCATGTACACCAATACTGTAGTATATACTGTAAAACTACAGTAGGTTCTACTGCCCATGTACACTAATACTGTAGTATATACTGTAAAACTGCAGTAGATTCTACTGCCCATGTACACTGATACTGTAGTATACACTGTAAAACTAAAGTAGATTCTACTGCCCATGTACACTAATACAGTAGTATACACTGTAAAACTACAGTAGGTTCTACTGCCAATGTACACTAATATCATAGTATATACTGTAAAACTAAAGTAGGTTCTACTGCCCATGTACACTAATACTGTAGTATACACTGTTAAACTACAGTAGATTCTGCTGCCCATGTACACTAATACCGTAGTATATACTGTAAATCTACAGTAGATTCTACTGCCCATGTACACTAATACTGTAGTATATACTGTAAATCTACAGTTTATTCTACTGCCCATGTGCACTAATACTGTAGTATACACTGTAAAACTACAGTAGATTCTACTGCCCATGTACACTAATACCGTAGTATATACTGTAAAACTACAGTTTATTCTACTGCCCATGTGCACTAATACTGTAGTATACACTGTAAAACTACAGTACATTCCACTGCCCATGTACACTAATACCGTAGTATGTACTGTAAAACTACAGTAGGTTCTACTGCCCATGTATACTAATATCGTAGTATATACTGTAAAACTACAGTAGGTTCTACTGCCCATGTACACTTATACCATGGGAGATACTGTAAAACTACAGTAGATTCTGCTGCCCATGTACACTAATACTGTAGTATATATTGTAAAACTACAGTAGATTCTACTGCCCATGTACACTAATACTGTAGTATATACTGTAAATCTACAGTAGATTCTACTGTGCTGCTACACTAACTTCTGACAGTGTAGCATAAATATCGAGATGTAACATTTGAAACATATTTAAGTATGATTTAACTCACCATGGCTGCATTCATGCATCATGACGACCAAGGGCATGATGCATTAAGGCATCATGCCGTCCTTAAGGGGTTAATGTGTCAGTAATGCAGGGTTCTCTCACTAGGTGGCACACAGGGGCGTGCCGCATAGTTACACATAGCTGGGTTTACTAATCACCTTATCAAAATGACATGCTCCAATTTCTTACCATAATTTAAACCTACAGGGTTGAGAAACTTTGGCATGATGCATCAATGCAGCATTGGCGTGTCACTTGCCGGGGCTGCTTTGGTGCATCTTGACGATCTTTTAGCGATATCTGTCGATAAAGGGTTTACCTACAGGATGAGACAAAGGACCTCACACCTTGGGTATATCGTATTCCCTCACATAACCGAAGATGTATTAGATAGCCATCAAAAATTACTCAAATTAACAATGAAATTGAGCCCCCAGATCTCCGACTAGACCACGCCTACAGTAGAACTACTAGCGGCAACCCAGTGTCACAAATGTATGTCTATGCCTGCCTACCAAGTCAATAAACAAACTACAAAAAAAAATCACACTTACTTCCACATGAATGTTATATCATTTCACGGTGGGTTATGGCAAAAAAGACAGAGACAGTTTGTTTCAGGTAACATGGGAGGAAAATGTAGAGTCTGATTTATTTTTTAATTTAATTTTTTTTTAACATGAATGTACAAGGCAGCCTCTCTACAAACCTTAAATTTGATTTAAAAAAATGAAAAAAGGGTACAAATACAGATTTCTTCAAAATGTCATAAACACTTAGGGTTGGCTCAATTTCCATAGGGTCGGTCGGGGAACACACCTTTTTTGGCCTAATATGCAGTCTGATGCATGTAATATTGGATTATTCTTGCAATAAACAAGAGACAACTAGAGCATGATATGACTGATCCATGTCCAGATGTCCATTAAATGTAATAAGTAAACAGAATGGTGTATTACTCATCTTTTGATGTGGTGGAACCAATATAAATGGTGGAACCTCATAGAAGCAAAGAGCAACGGGAGCTCGTCCTACTGTCATGTTAGATAAATGAATGAAATAATCAACCAGTTATTATGATACATTATTGCAGTCTTGTGAGTTACTCACCAATGCTGCAATTGTATAACAAGACTAAAAGCGCTATGCGGCCCACCCCCTATCGGGCACTAGGGCATTATGCTATGGGGGCCGCCATCTTGGCTCAGAGCAATGCATTGTGGTTAGGCCCCCGACTCCAGAGCAGTGCATCATGGGAGAATTTCTTAGCATCACCTTTGTTCTAGGTGTGAGTGGAGGGGATTAGCCTGATAAGGAGATGCGAGTTTAGCCCCCGACTACCTGAATTACCAGGATGCGCTAGTCCCGTATAGGGGGGAGACAGGTCATGAAATTATTGGTCAAAGGCCCCAATGTTTATCAGAAATGTTGGTTAATCCTTTATCAGGATATATCTTACACCTGAGACAATAGGGAGGAGATTAAGAAAGGGGCGGGTGTAGGGAATCACCCTTATCAGTCTTATCAGTGACCGTTGTTCTGAGATGGGGAGGGGGTAGATAATTTAAGGTAGAGTTACACGAGGCAACTAGTTGCTAGCAACTCATTGCTAACAACTAGTTGCTAGCCTGCAAAAGATAGGAGCCAACTAGTTGCCCCCAAATCCATATATATGGATCCCAGGCAACTAGTTGCTAGCAATTATTGCCTGCAACTTTTGCATAAGACGGGGCAACTAGTTGCCTACAATTAGTTGCTAGCAACTAGTTGTAGGCAACTAGTTGCTAGCAATTATTGCCTGCAACTTTTGCATAAGACGGGGCAACTAGTTGCCTACAATTAGTTGCTAGCAACTAGTTGCCTCTTGTAACTCGACCTTTCAGAGATTACCAATAGACCTATGCAAGAATCCAAGATGGCCGTTGGGGGTCTTATGAGCAATAAGGCAGCGCCTATGGTTTATTATCTCTCGGCCATATACTTTGTGTAACTATGTGTGAACACCACCTCAAAATTGGCCCATTGGGCAAGAAAACCATCGAAAAATACTCCTTTTCCTTCAAAAGAATTGCTGAAAAAGCACCACTAGGGCTCAGAAGTGTACATTTTCCCTTGAAATTGTGTTCACAGATGGTATCCAGATCTAAAGGCAAATAGTGGACTTGGGCCTTATCCTGTGATTCAAATGTGATAATCAAGGAAATACACAAAAGCACTTCTAAGCAACTCAAGAAAACTAGCAAAATATCATCTAAGGAAGATAGAATAGTAGAAACATATGGAATTTTCACATATTTGATTCAAAATAAGCCCTTTATCAACAATAAATATATGTAGTAAAGTCATACTAAATAGACCCTGATGTGACATAATTTGAATCAAGTGCAATTTGCCTTCCTGACCTCAAGGAGCGTGCCCCCCCGCCCCCCGGGCACCTAAATTATAGTCAGTGGGTGTAGAACATGCTACAGTATAAATATATATATATATATATATATATATATATATATATATATATATATATGTATATATATATATATATATATATATATGTATATATATATATATATATATATATATATATATATATATATATATGTATATGTATATATATATATATATGTATATATATACCCTGAGGAGGCCCGTGTCCTGTAACTATAGTAACTACGTCAATGACGTGCCTGTGGTTGTGGTTCGCTGGTTACGGCGTGATCTGCCTCTCAGTGTGTCGTGACTGGGAGGAACCAGCCACCCGTAACCATGACAACCAGCACACCGCCCCACGGGGAAAACACCCGGAAGTCAGACGCAATGTAACCGTAGTGCAGCCAGGGGGGGGGACCCATGGCTGTTTGTTTACTCATGTCATGTGATAGGTTCCAGGGATTGTTATTGTCCATTGTATGGCCCTAGACCCCTAAATTCGATATGGCGACATGGCTATTTCTTAAATCCGATATGGCGACATGGCCATTTCTTAAAATCGACATGGGACATGGACATATACTAGTGACAAGGGACATGGAGTATTTCTCAAGTCTGACATGCGACATTGGCCTTAGTGACATGGATGTGAATAGCATCAAAATCTCAGAAAGCCCTAGAATACACTAATCTCATGATAAAACTCCTACAATTTTTTCCAACTCCCTCAGAACACTTCAATTTAAGTGTAAATTCCAAAATTTCCTGTAGATAGAGATTCTGACCTGTTTCAAATCACTCTGAATGCGCCAAATTAATAGGCAAATCCCTAAATTCTCGGGGGGGGGGGGGGGGCTGTGGCCCCCAAAGACCCACCTTAGTGACACTAGCGACATGGGTTTTTCCTTAATGACATGGGACATAGGCATTTCTTAAAATCGACATGGAGACCCCCCCATCAAGGGCCCCCATTGTCAAGTCCCTGCTCTGAGTTCTGAGTAGTAGTCCCTAGTTATGGTCTGATCAGTAGTCTTTAGTCTTTAGTTCGGGTGGCGGAAAAAAGGGGGTTGGATCACCAAATTCGACAGGCATGGCGACATGGCTATTCCTTAGAATCGACATGAGACCTGGTGACATCAACATGGGCCTTTGAAAAGTTAGTGACAGGGGGCGATTCTTAAAATCGACATGGGACATGGGCATTATTAAGCAACATTGACATGCGACATGGCCATTTTTCTAAATCGGCATCCCCCAGCTATGGTCCTGCGTCATAACAAGATATATCACTTTACGGCATCATGTCGTCCTTATAGGGCTAAAAGACCAAGACTGTCCTGTTTTTTTTCTCTCCTTACTTTATGGAGGCAGCACATACAGTAGTCTGTACTGGGTGTTGACATGCACCGGTCTGCCTACAGACTTGTAAGGGGCTGACAGGCACCGGTCTGCCTACAGACATGTAAGGGGCTGACAGGCACCGGTCTGCCTACAGACATGTAAGGGGCTGACAGGCACCGGTCTGCCTACAGACATGTAAGGGGCTGACAGGCACCGGTCTGCCTACAGACATGTAAGGGGCTGACAGGCACCGGTCTGCCTATAGACATGTAAGGGGCTGACAGGCACCGGTCTGCCTACAGACATGTAAGGGGCTGACAGGCACCTACAGACTTATGTTAAAATGCCATCTGCGCGGAAGACGTGTCAGGTGGAAATATGTGTGGTCTATATCTTTGGTTCATGACCCTAGAAATGGAGAATCATAACCGATTATAACCAGCCTTGTATCCCAGACCTAATAGAATGCTAAATAGAAGAACTGAGGTCTATATCACATCTTCCCATTTATATATTTCAAATTAATGCGAGCTAAGTCTGCCCACAACACTATTCGGAACCCTTTTTCAAATCAACTCTACTCACTGTGGTGTATGACGTCATGACGTCTACTCAGTGTGGTGTATGACGTCATGACGTCTACTCACTGTGGTGTATGACGTCATGACGTCTACTCAGTGTGGTGTATGACGTCATGACGTCTACTCAGTGTGGTGTATGACGTCATGATGTCTACTCAGTGTGGTGTATGACGTCATGATGTCTACTCCGTGTGGTGTATGACGTCATGACGTCTACTCCGTGTGGTGTATGACGTCATGACGTCTACTCCGTGTGGTCTATGACGTCATGACGTCTACTCCGTGTGGTGTATGACGTCATGACGTCTACTCCGTGTGGTGTATGACGTCATGACGTCTACTCCGTGTGGTCTATGACGTCATGACGTCTAGTGTGGTGTATGACGTCATGATGTCTACTCAGTGTGGTCTATGACGTCATGACGTCTAGTGTGGTGTATGACGTCATGAGGTCTACTCAGTGTGGTGTATGACGTCATGACGTCTACTCAGTGTGGTATATGACGTCATGACGTCTACTCAGTGTGGTGTATGACGTCATGACGTCTACTCCGTGTGGTGTATGACGTCATGACGTCTACTCCGTGTGGTGTATGACGTCATGACGTCTACTCAGTGTGGTGTATGACGTCATAATGTCTGTTCAGTGTGGTCTATGACGTCATGACGTCTACTCAGTGTGGTATATGATGTCATAATGGCTACTTAGCATCGTCTACGATGATGAGGGTGGTTTAGAATGCTCGTCAAGCTTACTCGTGTGGCATAGAATGCTTGTCATGTTTACTTGTGTGGCAAAGAATGCTTACTATATCTACCTGTGTGGCATAGAGTGCTTATTATATCTACCTGTGTGGCATAGAGTGCTTATTATATCTACTCGTGTGCCATAGAATCCTTGTCAAGCCTACTTGTGTGGCAAAGAATGCTTACTATATCTACCTGTGTGGCATAGAGTGCTTATTACATCTACTTGTGTGGCATAGAGTGCTTATTACATCTACTTGTGTGGCCTAGAGTGCTTATTACATCTACTCATGTGGCATAGAATGCTCGTCATGCGACTAGTTTGGCCTAGAATGTTTGAGTACATACAGGAAGAGGTTGTCCCAGTTATAGGTGCCTCACCTCGACTACAAGATACACAACAAACTATAATCCTGTTCTACTGCTAAACCCCTACACGGTGGTCCAGGACTGGGGGGGGGGCCCTATGGCAAGCAATATGTTCACCCTCGATATCGGCGTGTCTCACCTTGATATCACAGTTCCTAACTTTGATATCATAATTCATAGCTCTGATATCAAAGTTCCTAATTCCAATATCAAAGTTTAAAACTCTCATATAGAAGTTTTAAAGTCTGATAGAAGTTTTAATGTCCTATATCAGAGTTTCTTACTCTGATATCAGAGTTTAAAACTTTGATATCGAGGGTGAACAAATGGCTTGCCACAAGCGCCCGAGACACCCCACCTCTACATTAAACACAGGGCCTGAATCTGTCTGCCACTCAACAAATATATCAGTCTGTGCAGAAACCATTTTGCAAGGACTGACAGGGTTACTTTCCCTCTAAAATTGACCCAAAAAAGTGTAAAAATGGGAAGATTTTTTCAAAATTTTTGTAAACCTAAAAGTGACCCCCAAAAAAGTGTAAAACATTTTTAAAATCTTCAAAATTGCATAAAAAAACATAGGGTCGGCCCTGTTTAGATAGGGTCGGTCGGGTGACCTGAAACAAACCTTTTATTTTTTTTGGCCTTAGCACAAGCCCCGAGACACCACACCTCTACATTAAACACAGGGGCCTGGATCTATCTGCCACTCAACAAATATATCAGTCTGTGCAGAAACCATTTTGCAAGGACTGACCGGGTTGGCAGACTGTGCACTCTTACCCCAACCGATGAATTATAACACTTTACAATATGATTCCATCCGCTATACACAATGCCGACCCCCTAAAACACAGGTATACAAAATCTGGGACCTGCTGGCGAGGCCGACGAAGGGCTTCCCTAATGAGCTCACAGCTTGACTGGATACCTAATGTCTTCGAGAAATTAGCAGGGCAATAAAAAGTGGGGTGGGGTTGGTGCTATCTTCAAGGGTGTCCACTGTAAGTTGTAAAACTGGTGGTAAATGTGGTAACCAGGAAGATGCAAAGTCCATTGATAGTGCCTGTAAATGATACTTAAGTTAGGTGTTGTCTAAACATAAATTGATATTATCAATGTGGACCCTAATGACCTCACAGTTGGGGGCCTCGCCAGCAGGTCCCACATTCAGCATATTAGACGTTTTCTTTGACCAGCGGATGAGAACGCAGTGCTATGCCATTAATGATATCACATCCCCCACACACTGAGACTACAGGCCGAGAGGCAATCAAAACATCAACAATGGGTATATATATTCATACACCAGTGCTAAGGCCGGAAGCAAGCTGATACAGGAATTTCAAATAACCTTGATACAAGTGATTTTTACCGGAAGTGGACTGATACGGTTCTGCTGCTGTAAGCCTATGGGATCCCTTATTCAACCAAACACATTTAATAATAAATCAATACACTCCCAGCCCTTAAAGGCTTGACCTTACAAGGTGTTTGCCACATGGCAGCATGAGTGATTGGAGATTTTAGTAGACGCTCTGACTTCAAAACGTATCTAAAGGTGCTAAAATAATAGCCATGTCCAATTACATGATTCATCATTAATATAATCACAGGATCAATATTGAAGACTTTGGTGAATTGTAGATGATGAATGCATAATTTTCCCTTTTGAGACATGTGTGCCTGTCAGGCGGTGTAGAGCTTGTGGCTAAGCAGCCAGTCATTTAACCCTTTAACTGCAGCATACTACTGTATTGTATTGTATTGAAAATTCGTTTATTTATACTGAAAGCCCATTGGCATGATGCGTAAATGCAGCCCTGGCCCTGGCGTGATACTAATGACAACCAATGGCATACAGTTCTTTTACAGGGTTAACCTTTCCAACTATTTTACAGTTGATTGCTAAACACCCACAAATCTACATCTTTGGTTGCCTTCAGTTAACTTTCCATAGAACCGGAAATTAATTGTCGTGACAGAGAAAGGGGGGAACGAAGAGCAACGGTGGGGGATATCGTGATATCATCTCCCCTTTATGACAGATCAGTTACTATAATGTGGTTTAACACAAACAGACACATCGTTATATCCATCGCCATGTAGTATATAGTAGTACAATTAACGCCCAGTTTGTAGGATGGATAACGTGTGAGGTCTATTTATCAGATGTTGCACTACACTGAAAAAGTAAACTCGTCCCCAGCCTCGTCTAAGTGACTGTCATTAAATAAACGAGTCAAAAGTTGTCTAACATATCAGGTTACCATCCCACAAATAGAATCTGGAGCTGACAAATGTCGGGTTTTGGGCTGGCACATGCCAAGTGGGTCTTTTATCTCCAGCTAGAAGACCCACTTCCTTGTCACTTAGACAAGTTATTGACTCGTTTATTTTATGACAGTCACTTTGAAGAGTCTGGACACTGGTCGCCATGATGCATAAATGCAGCCCTGGTAAGTAACTGGCTAGTGCTGCATTGCTGCATCATGCCGACCCTAACTTAACTGTCTCAACCTCATAGGATCGGCATGATGCTTGAATGCAGCGCTGGATAGTTATCGCTATGACTGCATTCATGCATCATGATGACAAAGGCATGATGCAATAATGCATTATGCCGTCCTCTAAGGGTTAGAGCATTATTTGTCAGACATGTTCCCTGACGGCAGGCTCAAGTAGACTTGACAGAGACTAAGAATAACCTGTTATCTCAGAGGGGGAGCGGGAAATAGCTATATAAAAGCTACCAGTTCTTATCTCATTCACGTAGTTCACGGGAAGTAAACCGCAATGCTATAATCTCGTGGTTGAGGGTGTGACTCACACTAACCCCTTCAATGTGGCTGTCTACTGTAAACGTAGATATTTTTGCACTGTACATATTTTCGCGATTTTCGCGATTTTCAAATATCCGCGAAAATATGTACAGAGCAAATATTTATACAGTATTGAATCAAATAGCCAAATCTCCAAAATACACGAATTTTAGTACCAGCGAAAATGACATTTTTAGCAAATTCGAGAAAAATTATACACGCGAAAATATCTACATTTACAGTGTGCGAGAGGTATGGCACAAGTGAGTAGCTGTATAAGCGTTATAAGCCAGGCACAGGATAATTGTCAAGGCACCAGCCGTGGATAATTACCAGTGCATGAGGCTTATAACACTTACCGTATTCGACGTAATAAGTGCACAGTGCGCTTAAAAAATAATTATGGACACCTTTTAGTAGTTAAGAGTTTAATTGAGGTAAAAAATTGAGATAGTTTTGGTTATTTGTAGTATAGAAATTGGTTAAAAACGGGCTGTGTTCGCTTATTAGGGGGTGTGCGCTTATTACGTTGAATACGGTATACAACTACTCACGCCCATCATCTGACTTACACATACGCTCATAGTAAGAGAGGGCGCACAATGGACCGCATCCACATACATAAAATTATGCACAGGAACTCACATGTTAAAATGTTCTTATTAATTTATAAATTATCTGAAGAATGTTTTTATGACAATACTTTTACTACCATTGCTCATAATTAATGATTTTCTTCTTTGGTCTTAAAAAATACTTCCATCTTTCGAAATTTGATATCTTAAAATGCAGGGACTCCCTACTTATATTTTCACTTATTGGTTGCAGATTGGTTACAGATGATGTCAGGTAAAGTATGAAAAAGAGTAAATAGGAAATACTTTTGACCCATGATAGAGATCGGCGTCAAGGCACAATGCTTGCTACCGCTCCATCATCACCTCCAAGTAGATTGACACATTCTCCACTGAGGCCAATTGATGTTTGTTCTTGGGGAGTGTTCACCAAATATAGTTATGTAGAGTAATGGACCGCATGCTCACCAGTTGACACTCCCGGGGGACACTCCCTGACCATTTTGCTGACAATGTTCCCCTACATATTGATGGTCTAACCCCATAAGTGGCGGATTCTGCAACCATGGTCTTCACATACCACCATGGTCCGTTTAATTGCAGGGATCCAGGAATCTAGCTACATTGTGAAATGCAACACTAATTCAGAAAGGAGGATACCGTTATGTAATAGATAGACTATGGTTATGGGGGGCTAACTCAAAATAACCAAAGTAAACTGGATGACACCCTTATATAGACCCTTTATGTGAGTCCAAGTGGAAATAACCAAGGTGTGAATTCCTTTGTCTTGGCACTCAGCTGTGGTTTAAGTAATAGTTAGACAATGGTTATGAAAGGGTAAATAGAATTAACCACAGCTTTATAAGTGGAAATAACAAAGATGTGAATTCCTTTGTCTTAGCCCTCCGCTGTGGTTTAAAGCCCATTCAAGCGCCCCTGCGCTTATGAATTTGGAGCCCCTGTCAGCCTCTACACTTAAATGCAGGGACCTGCACTTATTTACCTTTAAAGATATATATCTTGGGAGTCAGGGATTCCTCGGTCTGTGATTATGCAAGGCCTGCGCTTATTTTGGATCCCTGCAATTAAACGGACCGTGGTGGTATGTGAAGATGCATGGTTGCAGAATCATTTAAATCCTATCCAAAGACATACCCTTGTCATTCAGTGAACATAGTTTTGTATCTAAATATTCTCCCGGAAACATGTTATTTGTTTGAACCTATGTAAATATTGTCTATAACAATGTAACTGTTTACATCAGCAGAAGTAACTTGGTGGTATATGCGGTGAGGTTGGACTGGCAATGCCAAAAAAAGGGGTGTGTTTCAGGTTACATAGTCTGAAAATCAAGGTAGCGTAGGTCCGATTGGTTTTTAATTTTTTTTTTTTTTTTACTTTGGCCTGAAAAGTACCAAAAAAATGACTCACAAACTTTAACAACAATGGCGTTGACTCGTGGACTATCAAATTGACTCTGAAATAGCCCCAGAATTGTTTTATAAAGGCAGATTGATCTCATGGCCTGAAAAGTACCTAAAAATGGACTCCCAAACTTCAGCCCTGACTCACTGACAATGGCGTCTACTCTTGGACCATCAAATTGACTCTGAAATAGCCCCAAAATTACTTAAAATATACATATTTTTTCAAAAAATGGATAACAATTTAGGGTCGGCCCTGTTTTGCTAGGTAGGGTCGGGTAACCTGAAACACACTTTTTTATTTTTTGGCCCAGTGACATGTAGAGACGGTCAGAATGGTAGCGGCTCATGACTGAGAGTTCCTGTAGAGTTGTATCTTTTGGTGTAAGTTGATCACTGTGACCGACTCGTGGTATGTGCAATGTCAGCAATGGGAACAGGAGGCCTGAAACCTTGGTATTTATGCCTACATTGGTGGAAATATGCAAAATAAACTCCATGGAGCCTCTTTAAATACCAAGTGTCCAGCATGGCCAGACATTTATATCTGGTCCTGACATTTGAGTCCAACATGTGAGTACAGGATTGGCAGACCCGCACTAAAAATGAATGCAACCCTGTCGAGAGACTCACCACTGCTGCATTCATGCATCATGCTGACCACACAGGGTTAATACACTTTTGAAGGGTCAGCATGGTGCATCAATGCAGACCCAGCGAGTTGATCACCAGGATGCATAATCATAATGACAAATGTCACCTTTTAGTGACATGCTGTCTTTAGAGGTTTAAACAAAGTAAACCCAGTTAACTTGCTCAGGCCAAAAAAGAAGATGTGTTTCAGGTTACATAGTCTGAAAATCTAGGTAGGGTAGGTCGGATATATATATATTTTTTTTTTATTATCATTTTTTTTACTTTGGCCTGAAAAGTACCCAAAAACTGACTCACAAACTTCAGCACTGACTCGTCGACAACAGCGTTGACTCGTGGACTATGAACTGGACTGTGAAATAGCCCCAAAATTGTTTTATAAAGACAGATTGATCCCATGGCATGAAAAGGACCTAAAAATTGACTCGCAAACTTCAACGCTGTCTCGCCAACACTGGCGTCAACTCGTGGACCATCGAATTGACTCTGAAATAGCCCCAAAATTACTTAAAATTTACAGAGGGGGGGGGAAGGGGGTTGATTCTTAAAATATTGCATCCTAAAATGCATCATTTCACATCGAGACCATCAAAATTGTCTAGGGGGCATGCCCCCAAAGCCCCCCAATATGGCCGCTGCACTTCGCTCGGGGGGACAAACAGTCACTCCAGGTTGGCCTGGTTTGCCACCCCCCCTCTAGACAATCCTGGATCCGCCACTGATTGATATAGATGTAGGCAGCCAGTTATATACACGGGGAAAACCCAGGTCACCCTAACTCCACTTACAGGAGTGTGTCATCTTTGTGCCTCTACATGGGTAAAAATCGACACGCGCGACACGGCGACACGGGGGTTTTAAAAATCGACACGTGCGACATGGGGGTTTTAAAAATCGACGGACACAGAAAATTTAGGGATAAAAATCGACAGACACAATAAACCTTGGGATAAAAATCGACGGACACAGTAAACCTTGGGATAAAAAGTGACAGACCCATCGCAGGGGAGAGCAAGGGCGTTATTGGGAGGGGTGTGACCGCCACAAGGGGTGGTCTAGGGGGGGGGGCACAGCCAAGAAAACTGGAGGGGGGGGTGCTATATACTCTCACACCTCGTCCAAGCAGCATTCTCACACTTGCAGCCGGTGTAAGAATGCTATGGCTGGGAGGGGGGTAGGGGTAGGGTGTATTTGTCCCTCTATATTATGGGTAAATATCGACGACACAGCCCTTTTTTTAGCTAAAAATCGACCCGGCGACACAGCCTTTTCTTGCTAAAAATCGACACGGCGACACGGTCAAAAATACGGGTACCCATGTAGAGGCACATCTTTATAACCCTTTAAGGACAGCATATGCTTCAAAACTTCCTGTTCATTTCTTAACATGATGTACCAATTGATGCACCGTAAAGACCTGTAGGGTAGGCATGATGCGTGAATGAAGCACTGATGAGTTACTCGTGGACAATGCATACTAGCATCCTTTCGATGCAAAATGCATGCTGACCTATTTAGATAGTGTATACCACACTGTATATAATATAACTTTCAATGCATTACTGTCTCCGTCAAGTGTGACAGCACTTATAGTTTGGCCACCGTCAGACGATATCTCCTCCATTGCCAATCCGGATACTTTCGTTTGTTTCGAATCATCGCTGTTCTCTTAAGGTAGCTAGCATGTCAAATTGCTTTGGTTCTCCCTTAAGAGGGGTCTAAATATTTTCAGTTACTCAAGCAAGCTATGAGCGCGTCATTCCTTCGTCCATATAAACCTATATTGTGGCGAGGAAGTAGCATAGTATGTTTACCAGTCTGTTTCTATTGAATGTGTTTCCTGTCTTTAAACTAATTCAGATTATGAAAAATAAATGAGGTATTCTTAGAACTTAAAGGATTAGTAGGTACCTGTACATGCAGGAGGTATGGTGTCAGTAGTCTGCCTATTCCTACACTATGGGGCATATAGAGGTGTCAAGGTCTACATTATGGGGCATGCAGTATAGCTGTCAGTCCCTACACTATAGGGCAGTATAGGTGTCAGGTCCCTACACTATGGGGCAGTATAGGTGTCAAGTTCCTACACTATGGGGCGTATAGAGGTGTCAGGGTCTACGCTATGGGGCAGTATAGGTGTCAGTATCTACACTATAGGGCAGTATAGGTGTCAGGTCTCTACACTATGGGGCAGTATAGGTGTCAGTCCCTACACTATGGGGCAGTATAGGTGTCAGTTCCTACACTATAGGGCAGTATAGGTGTCAAGTCCCTACACTATGGGGCAGTATAGGTGTCAGTATCTACACTATAGGGCAGTATAGGTGTCAGTCCCTACACTATGGGGCAGTGTAGGTGTCAAGTCCCTACACTATGGGGCAGTATAGGTGTCAGTTCCTACACTATGGGGCAGTATAGGTGTCAAGTCCCTACACTATGGGGCAGTATAGGTGTCAGTATCTACACTATAGGGCAGTATAGGTGTCAGTCCCTACACTATGGGGCAGCATAGGTGTCAGTCTCTACACTATGGGCAGTATAGGTCTAAGGTCTCTACACTATGGGGCAGTATAGGTGTCAGTTCCTACACTATGGGGCAGTATAGGTGTGATGTCCCTACACTATGGGGCAGTATAGATGTCAGTCCCTACACTATGGGGCAGTATAGGTGTCAGTTCCTACACTATGGGGCAGTATAGGTGTCAGGGTCTACACTATGGGGCAGCATAGGTGTCATTCCCTACACTATGGGGCAGTATAGGTGTCAATTCCCTACACTATGGGGCAGTATAGGTGTCAGTCCCTACACTATGGGGCAGTATAGTTGTCAATTCCCTACACTATGGGGCAGTATAGGTGTCAGTCCCTACACTATGGGGCAGTATAGTTGTCAATTCCCTACACTATGGGGCAGTATAGGTGTCAGGGTCTACACTATGGGGCAGTATAGGTGTCATTCCCTAACCTATGGGGCAGTATAGGTGTCAATTCCCTACACTATGGGGCAGTATAGGTGTCATTCCCTACACTATGGGGCAGTATAGGTGTCATTCCCTCCACTATGGGGCCGTATAGGTGTCAGTCCCTCCACTATGGGGCAGAATAGATGTCAGTGCCTACACTATGGGGCAGTATAGGTGTCAGTATCTACACTATAGGGCAGTATAGGTGTCAGTCCCTACACTATGGGGCAGCATAGGTGTCAGTCTCTACACTATGGGCAGTATAGGTCTAAGGTCTCTACACTATGGGGCAGTATAGGTGTCAGTTCCTACACTATGGGGCAGTATAGGTGTGATGTCCCTACACTATGGGGCAGTATAGATGTCAGTCCCTACACTATGGGGCAGTATAGGTGTCAGTCCCTACACTATGGGGCAGTATAGTTGTCAATTCCCTACACTATGGGGCGTATAGAGGTGTCAGGGTCTACACTATGGGGCAGTATAGGTGTCATTCCCTAACCTATGGGGCAGTATAGGTGTCAATTCCCTACACTATGGGGCAGTATAGGTGTCATTCCCTACACTATGGGGCAGTATAGGTGTCATTCCCTCCACTATGGGGCCGTATAGGTGTCAGTCCCTCCACTATGGGGCAGAATAGATGTCAGTGCCTACACTATGGGGCAGTGTAGGTGTCAGTCCCTACACTATGGGCCAGTATAAGCTGTCAGTAGGTGTTAGTATATAGGTGTTAGTAGGTACCTGAACATGCAGCAGGTCAGAAGGACTGATTTGCCCCCCTACCAGTTTGCTACACTACACTATGGGGCATATAGAGGTGTCAGTAGGTGTCAGTATATAGGTGTTAGTATATAGGTGTTAGTATATAAAGGTTTTAGTATATAGGTGTTAGTATATAGGTGTTAGTATAGAGGTGTTAATATATAGGTGTTAGTATATAGGTGTTAGTATATAGGTGTTAGTATATAGGTGTTAGTATATAGGTGTTAGTATAGAGGTGTTAGTATAGAGGTGTTAGTAGGTACCTGTACATGCAGCAGGTCAGAAGGACTGAGTAGTCTCCCTACCAATTTGTTACCCTACACTATGGGGCATATAGAGGTGTCAGTAGGTGTCAGTATATAGGTGTCAGTATATAATGGTGTTAGCATATAAAGGTGTTAGTAAGGGTTAGTACCTGAACATGCAGCAGGTCAGAAGGACTGAGTAGTCTCCCTACCAGTTTGTTCCTGGATGTCTTGTTCCTGCCCCTGAAGGTCAGGTGACTCTTGATGAACACGTGCTCCTCCTTCATCATGTTGCCGTGGTTACCGCGCGGTGCCGTGGTTACTGCCCCGTGCGGTTAAACGTAAATCCCTTCTTCAAACCCCGGCCGGACCTACTGCCAGCCCGCCAAGCGCGCGGCAATAAGACATGAGGAAGGGGCAATGTGAGTCGTCGATCAGCTAGCGGAACAATTCAAATAACCGAGTCTGGAATACCCGGTAAATAATCCACTGATTGTAGTACAGGGCTTTACTCCTTAGGACCCAGGAAGACATCAAATAGGGCCAATGCGAGGTCTCCGGTAGATCAGCCGGCCGTGCGGCTCGTACAGCTTATTCCAGAATACCACTGATTGTGCTGCAGCACTTAAAGCTTGACTGTCATGGTTGAAGTGAGGCCAAAAGCACTTTTGGATATAGGGCTCTTAAAGGCTGGGAGTTCAGCTCTTACAGGAACACGATAGACTGGATATGTTGTAGCTGGACAACGCTCATGGTCCCCTGTCCAAACACTGCTGTCCTCTGGTGGAACTGTTATTCTAGTCAATGTATGGAAAATGCTGAAATTATTCCCCGACGGCCCAGCTTTAACTCCTTAAGACTCCCTGTAGTTGTATCCTCCAGGGGGTGAATACAGAGCTGTATACAGCTCACATTGTCATGGTTACACTGAGGTATCCTGCCAGTGTTGTACACACCACACAGGGTACATCCGTGTGGAGACAACTGTAACACAGAGAGTATATACACTCTACTAACTACAACACTGATAGCATGTCTCCTCCAGTGTATAGACTCCAGTCCCCAAGTATGGGGCACTTACTGGTAAGGACTGGGGAGCCTGATGGGTGCTTTACTAGGGTTCCAGCCCTAGGTAGGGAGATAATCCTACATCTCTGTTGACAGCACCAATGAGATGATCCCAGGGGGTGAGATGCCCTAGGTAGGGAGATTATCCAAGTAACCCTGAGAGCATCAGGTAGTTAATCCCAGACTAGGAGAGAGTGTAATCTAACAGGTGTCTCCCCCTGCTACAGGTGTCTCCCCCTGCTATAGGTGGGTCCCCCAGGTGAGGTGGTCGTCCTCCAGTACAGGTAGCTACTGCGCCACACACCTGCCACACCTGACACACCTACACCACCAGGCACCTCCAGCAGGTGTAGTAGTAGTAAAGGTGGTGGTCACCCTAGTGGTGGTAGCCTCCTTTGGATCCTCTCTCCCCATGTACATCCTTGTATGCCACATACAGTGTTATAGTAGCACCCCCTTAATGCATGAGTCCTCCACACCACAGGTACATACTGTGGCTCCCTAGTGCAGGAGGTCCTATACTGGAGGCAGGTAGGGTCCAGTGTACATGTGTCAGATAGTGGCCTGCTGGAGGGCCACTTTGTGAGGCTGTAACCTATATAGAGCTGTATATAGCTGTATATAGAACTGATACAGACTTGCTGCTGGTAGTCACGATGTAGTACTACCAGACCCTGTGTGTGTGTGTGTGTGTGTGTGTGTGTATGTGTGTGTGTGAGTGTGAGTGTGTGTGTGTGGGTATGTGGGTGTGTGAGTGTGTAGATACACTATAGGACAGGTACCCACTGTGTAGTGGTAACACAGGGGTAGCCACCCATGCGGACAGTAGGTGGAAGGGGGTGGTAAGTCCCCCTCCAGGAATCCTCACCCAGTATCTATAGCTCCCGCACCCAAGTTCCAACCAATACAAAAATAGAGCAAAAATCATTGAAATTATCAATTTAGATTTTCTTTTTTTCAGTAATCTAGAAGCAGCCTGTATTTTTATCAATTTGAAACAGAATCGGTAAAATATTCTGACATTATTTGATGGCTGCTACCTTAAAACGTGTAATTATGTTAAAAAATGGTACCATTTTGGGCCCAAATCTGGCCACTTTTGCCCCCTTTTGCCCAATTCTGCTTCCATCTTTGGACATTGATATTTCCGCAATGGAAAGAGCTAGGGAGATCCATAATATATCACTGGAAAGGGAATTTAGTACTGTTCTAGTCTACTAATGGCTGTTCAGTAGTGAGGGAGCAGCTTTAAGGGCTCCTCCCGTACTCAACCTTAAAGCGACATCCTTTAGTGCTGTACTGTTCTACTGCTGGCTGTAGATGTTGAGGGTACAACTTTTACTCGAGTACTGTTTTAGTCTACTGCTGGGTGCAGGTAGTGAATGGTGAGGGTACAGCTTTAAGGCGCTCCTGTAGCCTATCATTAACCTAAAAGCGGCTGTCTCACCCAGAATGCCATATCTCTGGTACTGTTTTACTAATTGCTGTGTTGTTGCTGAGTTGTGAGGGTGCAGCTTTAAGGGATGCCTTCTGCTAAAAGTACTCATGTAGCCTAACTTTAACCTTAAAGAGGCATCCTCACTCAGAGTGACATGTCTCTGGCACTGTACTGTTCTACAGCTGGCTGTAGTTGTTGAGTAGTGAGGGTGTAGCTTTAAGAGCTTCCTCCTGTTGTTTGTTGTAGTAGTCCTTCTCCTATAGCCCCCCTTAAAGCGACATCCTCTAGTACTGTACTGTTCTTCTAATGGCTGTAGTGGGTGAGGGTACAACTTATAATACTCCAGTACTGTTCTACCAGGGGTTGTAGTGAGAGAGCAGCTTTAAGGGCCTTTACAGCTAATAATACTCCAATACTGTTCTACTAGTGGTTGTAGTGAGGGGGCAGCTTTAAGAGCCTCCTTCTGTAGTCCCTCTTACAGCGGCATCCTCACCCAGACTGACTCTAGTGCCAGTGAGTATCATTGCTCTAGTACAGCTCTAGTTGTAGAGTAGTGAGGGGGCAGCTTTAAGGGATCCTGGTAGTAGCCCTCCTGTAGCCTAATCTTAACCTTACAGTGGCATCCTCACCCAGAGTGACTCTAGTACTGGTGGTTGTCATTACTCTAGTGCTGTTCTAGTTGTAGAGTAGTTAGGGGGCAGCTTTAAGGGATCCTGGTAGTAGCCCTCCTGTAGCCTAATCTTAACCTTACAGTGGCATCCTCACCCAGAGTGACTCTAGTTCAGTGTAGTTTCATGACAGTAAATCTACTGTCCAAAATGGGGAAATAAAACCTGACACAGAGAGTGTCTTTGGTTACCAGGACACTGAGACAAGGAGAGGTACAGGGGCCCAGTGTAGGTTATATAACAGGTTGATGTAAGAGATGGGTTAGATAGGCCGCTTTTCCGAACTAGAGTTGTTGAGTAGTGAGGGGGCGGCTTTAATGGCTACCTCCTCCTGTGTGCTCCCTACAGATACTTAGTGTACTGTGCAGTCAGTAGCTGGGGTCCTCTACTAACCAGGAAGTCACAGTGGTGTGTGTGTTACTGCAAACATATTATATTTCACGCTATACATATTTTTGCGGATTTTGCAGATTTTAAAATCTGTGAAAATATGTACAGAGCAAAATTCATCCAATATAGCTCTAGAACTACTATCTTTCATTTCAGCCAATTTAAATCCGAGAGATATTGGACTTTTTATCAAATCCGCGACAATTTATACCGGCGAAAATATCTACGTTTACAGTAACCTCTGTGTGTGTGGTGTGTGTGTGTGGTGTGTGTGTGTGTATGTGTGTGTGTGTGAGTGTGTGGTGTATGTGTGTGTGTGTGTGTGTATGTAGGGTGTGTGTGTGTGTGTGTGTGGTGTATGTGTGTGTGTGTGTATGTAGGGTGTGTGTGTGTGTGTGTGTGTGTGTATGTAGGGTGTGTGTGTGGCTATATCTAGCTATATCTGGGCCAAGTAAAGGTTGATTTCCAGTAACTAGATCTAACAGGTTGAGTTTTTATATATATTACATATTATATATATTCTGTTGGTTGGGCCATATGACTAAGGGGGTAATCATTTTTTAACAATGGGGTGTAGGTGGGTTTGGCGAGGGAGGTAAACAAAGTTTTGACCCTTTACGGAGGGGTCAAAAATTGAGCTGTCTGGGGGGGGGGAGAGGGCAAAAAACATTTTGCGTAACTACGCTTCAGGCTGTGTCTCACGACCTTGGGCCAATGTTTTCGTCTCTGACCGGGTGCCAGCTCTGACCAGGTGCCTGCTCTGACCGGGTACCAGCTCTGACCGGCCTGAATAAAAACGGGTTATTTAGGGCAGATGTAGATAGAATGTGGCTGAAAAGGTTAATGGATGTTATAACTCTTTAAACTAGTAATTAGTTGCCCATTTTTGTCATCATCTGCCCTAAATAACCCGTTTTTATTCAGGCCGGTCACAGCTGGCACCCGGTCAAAGCTAGCACCCGGTCACAGCTGGCACCCGGTCAGAGATGAAAACATTGGCCCAAGGTCGTGAGACACAGCCTTCAAAGTGCCAACATGCAGAGCGATTTTCGTCCCGCAATTGGGATAGAAAATATGTTGGGCCCTTAAACAGGGGTGAAATGAAAAATTTGATATGTATGTGCTTACAGAAGAAGTGGTGGTGTTTGCAAGGGCCAGAATGGCACGCACCATAAATGTACACCCAGTTTAGACTGCTTGGTCCGAAGCAGGGACTGCACACAGCTGACATCTTGTCGGCCATTTTGACAGGAGTTCCCAACGAAATGGCGGTTCGCTGGTCCCTGCCTTGGAGGCTAAAACACCAGGAACCAGCTCACTGCTGGTATCAGTCATGCCATACGTGATCACCCGCAACCAGCTCTGTGGCCAATCCGGAAACATCCTTGAAAACCCAATACGCCAGAGTCGAGTGACCAATAGACCCTATGTAGGCCGTTCACAGTGGTCTCCCACAGCGCGGAAAACAACCCCTCTCCCCTCTCCCCTCATCCCCCCTCTCTTTACACATATGCCCTATTCCATTTATGGCTAATTTACCCCAATTACCACGTATATCCTTATACCATTGGACACATATGCTTTCAGTCTGCACAATATGAAGTGTCTGCAATGATTTGTACATATTGAGTAGTGATTCTATTTGAATGAGTAAGTGGGGACTGGGAAGTGTGTGCTGCCTGTGGAGTACCCACTTTTGGCACTGCAAATTGATAGCTCTCCAGAAACACTAAGTAGGAGAATGCCTATTATGCTGGGGTAAACTGCTCTGATCTTTTTGTAAATGACTGATTTGGAAAGCCATGCTATAGGCCTACATTTAATGATATCACACCCTTTCCTCAGACTCATAGAATCAGAGCTACAGTAAAATCTTTTCTTCAAATCATCAAATCACCATTAAATTTTTTGAGGGTAAAAGTGTGTGACCACACATTTGAATTTAATATGTGTCTAGTATTTACTGTCCAAGACCCAAAATAAACCGATGAAAATAAGTCAAATAATAATACACAGATATGTAAAGCTATCCTTGCTGAGAAGTAGTACATTCCCGATGTAAATCACCCTCCACTGCACCTGGATCACCACCAGCTACACTCTGGCAGGGGAGGGCTATTTCTGACCGAATCCACTGCATGGTAAAGGAGGGTCCTCCTGTCCTGTCAAAACCCCTTACTTTCTGCAAGGAAAACTCATTTTAAAATGGTTCTAATGGTGTTAGAGCTACAATTCGTCCAGCATTCTCTTAGTCAAGATTCCGCCTGTCTACTCTGCATGAAACCCTCAACTTTTCTGCACTCACTAAAACCGTCTGAACACCCTAACCTATGACAGATGGTTGTCATAGGGGGAACTTTACCCTAACCCTAACCCTATTCCTACCCCCAACCCTAACTGTAACCCTAACCCTAACCTGCCTAACCCTAAGAAAACAAATGTCACAGTAAATGATCGCGCGCAAACACTACAAATAAAGTGATTCCCCTATGACAGAAGCTTGGTTATAGGGCCCATGGGTCACTCGACTCGGGCGTGTTGGCTGAAATTGCTAAGTCACTGCATGCGCATAACCCACACATGTATAGGCTGTCTCTGTTTGGTGCACTGCATCTTTGTCACAGATAAGGAGCAGATAAGGATACAGGAGGTCAGGTCACTGTAACTAGGTCAATATCCTGCTGTATGACACAAACTAGGTCAGGTCACGTAAACCAGGTCAATATCCCTCTTAGGGGATGAGCCAAAGCGCCATATATGAGACAGTAGATAGTAGTTAAACCTATGCCAAACCCCTGTACATAGGATATTGGTGACAGTCTAGGCTGATCACGAGTCGTAGACGAGTGTGCTCACCCGACTAAGCCAACATCCTTAGTACAGGGGTCCTGAGTGGTTTAACTAACTTATGCCACACGCTGTAGTGACTGTTTTCTCAGGTTTTTGTACGTCATATACAGTAAGGCTATATCCAGCTAACAAAAAAACTTTATTTTTACGTCAAAATAACGTTTTAAACTTTACATTACGTTATGTCATACTAAAGAGCCCTGGAAAAACGTTGACATATAACGTTATATAACGTTATAAAATGGGGTATAACATTATTTGTTTACTGGGATTTCTTTAGTTCTGCTGGCCAAGTGTGGTATAATAGCTTTTACTGCTTACACCTTACACCATATACAGAAAGCCTGGAGCGTGTGCCGTGCTGCACGAACAGAAACCAGTCTCTGTGTGAATTCCCCACAGTGAGTGGGACAGAGGTGGAGGTATACACCGTGTACTCCTGTAGTCTGAACGCTCTGATAACCCCACTACATAACAACCCCCCCCTACTCCCACCTCCACTCCTCCTCCGCCCCTCCTCATCCCCTCCCCTTCCCTCCTCCCCCCTACTCCCCTCCTCATCCCCCCTCCCCCTCCCCTCTCTTCCCCCACTCCCTCCTTCCTTCTCTCCCTCCTGTCCCTCCCTCTCCTCCCCCACTCCCTCCTCTCCTAGCCCTCCCTCCCCTCCCCCTTCTCCCTCCTCTGCTAGCCCTCCCCTCTCTTCCCCCACTCCCCCTCTCCTCCCTCCCTCCCTCCTTCCTTCTCTCCCTCCTGTCCCTCCCTCTCCTCCCCCACTCCCTCCTCTCCTAGCCCTCCCTCCCCTCCTCCCCTCCCCTCCTCATCCCCTCCTCCTCCTCCCTCCCCTTCCCCCCTCTCCTAGCCCTCCCTCACTCCTTCCTTCTCTCCCTCCTCTCCCCCCTCTCCTCCCCCTCCCCTCCTCATCCCCTAGCCCTCCCTCCCTCCCTCCCTCTTTCCTATTCTCCCTCCTCTCCCTCCCTCTCCTCCCCCTCCCCTCCTCATCCCCCCTCCCCCTCCCCTCTCTTCCCCC